>WNWU01013589.1:2610108-2660917 GCA_012654045.1 Ptyas mucosa | reverse complement strand
AAGGAAAGGAAAGGAAAGGAAAGGAAAGGAAAGGAAAGGAAAGGAAAAGCAACGTCAGTATCACATATTGATTTCTACCTTGAAGTCTGATGAAAAAGAATATTTTAAATTATGACTAAACAGAATAAAACGTAGAGGAAAAATGCCTCTCTGTAAAATAGTTTAATCAAACTGATTCCCTGCCAGATATGGCTTTATTTTATTTTAAATAATTCCAATTATTATTTTTTAATTGCAAACAATAAGAACACATGATAGGTTACATAACAATGTAAAAAGAGAGAGACAATATGGAGCACAGTCCAACTATCGTTAAATATTTGCCCTCCCCACTGATTGTTAAAGAATAATTCATCATGTACTCAGTCTCCAAATAAAGCTATAAACGTTGCTTAGTTTTGGCTAGGTTTTACTCATGACATATACCTTATTTTCTTAAAGTAGAATTATACTACTGATTAGCACACCTATATATAACACTAGATACCTGGAAAAAGTATGCAATTTCATTTTATATGGCAATCAAAGCAGCAGTGGAGACACCCAAATGAATATGCCATAAGGGAAGCTAAGCCATATTGAGAAGTGAAAGCCTCTGAAACTAAGCTTAACAATGTACATAGCTCCATCTATGACAAAAAAAAGATGCCATCTTCTTTTCTTTACACTGAGACTGAGCAAAATGAAATTTAGCTACCTTTGGTTAATAAAGCAGTACTATAGAACCTTCAGAAGTATTCTTAATTTGGTATGTGAATTGAACAAAATATCTTATTTCTTTCTTCTCCAATGGACATGCACTTAAGGAATTTCATAAACAAAAGTATACGTCTATATCCCCAAATCTAAACATTGGCAGAAGTAGAAACAAGAGACTGAATAAAGAGCCGCAAATGATGAACACACTGAAATGCTGCATTGCTAGCATTACAATGTGGGATAATTGATTGCAACTTAGAATGTCATGAATTGTAGGAAAAATTCATTTGTAGTTTTCTCATTTTCTAGTCTTGGGGAGAAAAAAAAAAAGAATTTAAACGATGAACTGGCAGCAGCCCAGATCAGTACATCTTGTGAAACTAAATGTTTTCTGGTTTGTGGTGTTGGTTCCTAATTAAATAATTTTTTTATGAACGCACAGATCTGGAACACAAAACCACTGAAATGAAGGGAGGAAAATGCCACAAGTTTTGATTACAACTACATCGATTCAATCAGCCTCAAATCTTTCTTGGTGTTGAATGATGTCTAGGTCACTCAAATGATATATTCTTTCTTAGCTTCAGAACGTAACAGATATAGATTGAATCCCTTCATTGATTTATTTACCACAAGTTTGTTTAGATCAGTAGAATGTATTTCTAAGTAATAAAACATGTATTGGAATACATGCTACTCATTAAAAAGGAGAATTCTGTAGCAGAAAGATAGAAAAGGCCCCTATGCATGATGTCATTAAAGCCCTCCTAAAATTCAGAATTCATTAATTCAGTACAACTTTGTTAAACAATGATTCATCATCCTGCATTTAGAGAGCAGCGTGTCAGGGGATATGCTTAGCTAGAACTTCTCTTAGCACATTAGCTTTCCATGTGTAGTAAAGAGAGTTAATGACTTGGGACAGCTTTCATGCAATCTTTCATGATTCTGTAAAAGATGAGCTAAACTTCCCACTGCTACTTACACATTACAACCATGTTTTGCCCCGCAGGACAAATATCTGCTTCACTGGTACTGATGGAATTTTAATAAGAAAAACAGTGTGCAGCTCTGCCATCCCTATTCAATTTCTTTTTCCTCTTGGCTATTAGCTTTTGAAAACAAAACATTTAGGAGATCCTGATCAAAAATTTCTGAAACCCAGGAAGTGAGGTAGTCCTACACTGAGCCCAATTGAAAAAGCAGAACTTTAGTATCAAGTGGTAAATATAAACAGATTACTGTACTTTGGAAAACTTAAATGACAACTTGTTTTGCCTTATAAGCTTTTTTCCCCTCATCCTTTCGTCTTTGCTTTCCGCCATATGGAACCTTCAGTGGAAGATAATTCTTTGCATACGGATGAATCATTTGAGAAGATAATGATTTGTTTGCAACCTATGGAGGGGAGAAGATTGTGTTCTGTGTTACCATATTGCTCTACTGAAGATTCTAGTTGTCTTGAAAATCCAGGAAGAATGCATAGATTTCTCCACATTCCAATCACTCAAATTAACAGAGGGCATGCTTATTTCTGGCTTAAAGCAAAGTATTATTTGACGCAAGCTAGGTTTTTTTTTTAAATAAAAATAGTGGGGAAGCAGAATAATTAATTGTGGTTCAATGATATTTCTTAGGCTAGGCTTAACATGCTTACTATCTTATTCTTGGCAACATTTTCAATCCTTGCATTATGCTTATTTCCCAAAGCTATCTACTATACTGCATACCCTTCAGTGCAGCTATTGGCACAGGAAATCAATTGTATTGCAGCAGACTGAGATGGTGTTGACATCAGCAGATTTTCCTCCTGTTTTAGAGAAAAGCAGGAAGAAGAACCACAATTAATTACATTCTGTTTGTACTGGAGGATCAGAGGAAGATAAGAATAAATGATAGACTTATTAATACCAATAAAAACAGGAGAAATGATGCAGAAAGGACAGTATGAAGAATAGCAAAGGCTAAGGAATAGATTATATCAAGGAATAAAACATACCAGCATGACTATGAAACTGCAGGTCAGGTGAAGGTTGATTTCTGAGCGGTGAAACAGGATTAAGGTTCCAAAACTTGTTTTCGGTGCAATTATTGAAAGTTCACAAAGACATATGTGTTTTTAATATATACAAAATATTTTTCATAAGCAAACAAATGGAATGTTTACAGAAAAATGTTATGCATTTTTCCCTAGATAATTCATTTTATTCTTTCTTCCCCAACCATCTCTTTCTTAATCTTTTCCCTCATGCAATCATTATTCTGTGACTAAGATACATGATCTTTATTGATTTGATTTCGTTGGTTTTCAGGGCTGCAATATCCTGAGTGTACATCACTACACTGCATGTACTGACGCAGTGGATCATCAGTAGAGAATGGGATATAGGTAACAGTATGTTTGTTTATGATCTCATTCCCAGATCAGAGATCCTAGCTTGTATATGTGGACTGAATGTAAAACTAGGTCTTGAGAATCCTTCCTACTTCTTAATTTGAGCCAAACAGATGCCAATAAAGATCTTCTTCAATTTTGTAAAAAGATGAAACTTGCATGGTATCAAATCTGGACCATATGGAAGATAAGGTAAAACAGTACACCCAACTTCACAATGGTCTCTTGCAGTGGTGAAATCCAATTTTTTATACTACTGGTTCTGTGGGCGTGGCTTGGTGGGCATGGTGTGGCTTGCTGGGTGTGGCAGGGAAAGGATATTGCAAAATCTCCATTCCTACCCCACTCTGGAAGAGATGGCATTTGCCAGTTCTCTGAACTACTCAAAATTTCTACTACCAGTTCTCCAAACTAATCAAAATTTCTGCTACTGATTCTCCAGAACTTGTCAGAACCTGCTGGATTTCACCCCTGGTCTTTTGCTATATTGCAGCAAATTTTCTTTTTAATCTTTCATAGCTTTGAGCATTGCAATGGAGCTCTATCAGGTGTTCGTAAGTTCTAGATTCAAAGTGAATAGCACCATCTCTGCCCCAAAATGTAGGTGTAAGTTTTCCTTTTGAAAAAAAAAAGGAAATTGTGATAATATTTCATGGATGAATGCTTCATTTCTGGGTCATAAAGATAAGCCGATACTTCATCGGCTGTCATAATACTGTGAAGAAATTCCTCACCTACATTCTTGTAGTGTGACAACAATTCTAGCAAATTTTAACTCTTGAAGTTTTCATCTCTGCTATCAGCATGGAAAGGAACCCATCTTGTACAAATCTTTCCATACTGAACAACATAAATGTGACCCGCATATTTCAGTGAAATGCCAAACTTGTGAACAATTTTCTTTTGAGTGAACTGCTGAATGTCCTTAATCAGTTTGTTAACTTTGCTTGCTCTATGTGAAACTTGTCATTTGTTGTCACAAGTTGTCCACTTCATTCTTGATCACAAAAATTAGCTTTTTTCTGTTTCATCATCTTTATATGTTGGCTCAGTAACACATAATCATCATCATTAATAGTTTTCCTTTGATACTGAATTTTAATTGAAGGACTCCTGGTGTTCCAAAATTCAATGATAGCACATTGTTGAAAGTACATTCACAAATATTCACTGTGGCTTCCATTTCAAAATTGCAACAATTTTCTCCCAGAAATTTCCCATCAACAGAAGTGAAAGGGCAGATGCTAAAGAACATGTCAGAGTTTTGAGGGTATCTGTACTGCCATCTTTTGGTGACTTTTTATACTAAGGCTCTGTTTAGGGAAAGGGTTGTTTCTAATACCCTGTTTCCCCCAAAATAAGACATCTCCTGATAATAAGCCCAATTGGGCTTTTGAAGGCATGGCCATAAGGCCAAGCGCTTATTTCAGAGTTCAAAAAAATATAAGACAGGGTCTTACTTTTGGGGAAACACGGTATATGGTTTAAACATATTGTTAAGTCCATACATATAAATGGAAAAAGCATGAATTAAATAAGATGAGAGAATTAGTGAAAGAATCAAAGGTGATAACAGGTTCTGAATGTGAATCATGGCTCATTTGGTAGAGTCAAAAATTTGTTGTGGGACTTCCGGTGGCACCATGCTGCATTGAAGATGCTTGAGTATGAGCGCCCATTCCTCGGCTCCGTAAAAGCCCCCGAACAGCTGGCAAGCGCTGTCGAGAGGCTTGAAAAGTCTCTCCCCAGGCAAAGGGGAGAGGCAAGAGCAGGCAGGGGAAGGTAGAGCTCTCCAAGTGCCCCAGAGAAAACTCTGGGGCACGAAGTGTGGGAGCTCCTAGAAACCTGCCAAACAGCTCCGGACCCAGGACAACTTTGCAGAAGCAAAGCAAAACGCCACGACCACCCCAGCAACACAAGTTTAAACAGCTAAATTGGTTATACAATTTTAAGGACTATAAATTGGAATCCTGGGCGCTGGCTGAGCAAATCAGGAGAACAAAAAGAAAACGTAGGTAAAAATCTTCAACTCCATTTAAAAATGGAAAAAATGGCGCCTGAGGGCATGAAAACAAAACCTATTAGTGAAAGTGCTTGTTAACACTTGTTAACGTTTGTAACATAGACATAGCTACTGGATTACACCTTAAAGTGGAAGTGGATGGAAAAGAATTGGGCATTGACTTCAACTAATCCGTATCTTTACATTGTGTGGAAAATATTTGGATTTTGACCTGATAACTGAATAAATATAAAGTGAAACATGGCTGATATAAGGGCTGGAAGATCAGTGCCTGGTGAATCAGCAAATTCTAAAGTTGTGACTGCAAAGGTTTTACAGGAACTTTTAGATTCTTTTAATTCTGTTATTTTGGAATCAATGGAAATTTTTTTTCAAAAATATAGTTTGAGGAATAATAATTTTTTAAAAAAATTTGATTTATATGCCGCCCTTCTCCGGAGACTCAGGGTGGCTTACAATGCGCTAAGCAATAGCCTTCATACTTTTGTATATTTATACAAAGTCAGCTTATTGCCCCCACAAACTGGGTCCTCAATTTACCTACCTTAGAAAGGATGGAAGGCTGAGTCAACCTTGAGCCTTGGTGAGATTCGAACCTGCAATAATTGCAGGCAGCTGATGTTAATAACAGGGCTTTAGATTAATAACAGGGCTTTAGACCACTGTCCTATCCAAGGCTCTTATAATGATTTGCTGGCTGGAAAACAAGAGGAAACTAATCAGAGGATTGTAGTTTTGGAGTATAAACAGAGATTGTCAGGATTGAGATGGAGGTTGGCGTAACTGAAACAGAAGTTCTGGTAGACACTTCCATTCAACTAACAGAAAAGCAAGAAGTGGACTCGTCATCACAAGCGGACAAATTATATGGCAACAATTCTTGGTTTTACAGACAAAGGAATGAACTGCTTGATTATACAAGTAAGAAGAGTCGAAATGGGGGTTTTAAACCAGAGAAAATGATTTTAAGAAGAGAGCAAGCTTTCAAGAGACATCAACCTCAAATCCAAACTCAAAAATTTTCAAAAATAAAAGGAGGGGGAGGAGCAATGCTGAAAGAATTATGGAAGAAGAAAGACTGGAAAAAATATAAGAAAAAAGTGTAATTAAATTGGTATTTTTAAAGGCTATTCAAAGGCAATGATATAAAGGGTATGTTTTCTTACAATTAGTGTTGGGTACAAAAATGATAATTTCTTAAAGTTATGGAGGTATTAAAATGGTTAAATAAAAACTTGAAGGATATCCTCCTGAAGGTTTTGAAATTCATACTTTGTGGAATGAATTAAGAATGTTTTACTGATGTATTAAGAGAATTTTAAAAGATTATAATATTTTAAAAGGCATATGAGATAAAATGTTTAAGGTTTTAAAATGTTTAATTTTATGAAGGATTAAAGAGGATAAATGTTAATCTAAAACCTTATTAGAGAGTAATGTTGAAAAAGAATGGTGTTTGAGGGTATGGAAATGATATTTATCCATGATTTTTTAATGTTTGTAATATTGTTAAATTACTGGACTATATATTAAGGAAAAGGTTTCTATACTTAGGAAGAAAGAATTCAATTTAATTGATTTTGAGTGTTTATAAAAGGGAGGTTGATGAATTTGAGTAAGGGGAGTTAAAGAGTATATGGGAGATTTTGAATTTTATAGCAAGTTAGCATATTTTAGCTTATGTATGTTAAATGTTATACCCTGTTTTTGTTCTGGGAAGTCGGGGGGGTGGGTGGGGAGGGAGGGATGGGTGGGGTTGGGATAAAAGTGTTGAAAGAAAAGTAAGTAAAAGGAGTAGGGGGAGGGAGGGTAAAAGGGGAAATAAGTGAGATATTATAAAAAAGTACGAAAACGATGAAATAAATGACTGTACATGTAAATGTTTTATGAAAAATAAAAATTGAGGGAGGGAGGTTGGAAGGGGGGGAGAAAATGTCTGTATCTTTTATAAAACTCTTTAATAAAAAAAAATTGTTGTGGAAAAAAATGACAATGGAAGAAAAAGAGTAAAAGAAAGTATAATAGTAGAATGACCATAGGAAAAGAAAGTATGTTTCCTGCCTGAAAAATATAATAGCAATAGCACTTAGACTTATATACCATTTCATAGTGCTTTTACAGCCTTCTCTAAGCGGTTTACAGAGTTAGCATACTGCCCCCAACAATCTGGGTCCTCATTTTACCCACTTTGGAAGGATGGAAGGCTGAGTCGACCTTGAGCCGGTAAGATTCGATCTGCTGAACTGCAGCTAGCAGTCAGCTGAAGTAGCCTGCAGTATTGCACTCTAACCACTGCGCCACCTCGGCTCTTATAATGAGATAAATTTCTCAATAGAATGAACAGAGTTTTCATATAAAGAGTATATGAAAACTGCTTGAAAGAGATTAAAACAAACTATTACATAGTGCCAGAGAAGTGTTATACAAATGGGAAGTATGAAAAGGGATTCTTGTTGGAATAATGGAATGAAAGAAATTCATACAAGGGAATGATTGTTGTCTATTTGTTTTTGTTGTATAGAATAAGTCAAGGAGAACAAGATCAAAAGAAATGGGAAAAAACTAATTTGGTTGATACTAAAATTGTTTTGGAAATGGATTCCAAAAGTTCAACAAGAAGCCTCCATCAGAGTAAATAGCATTTAAAAAAATAAAGAAATGAAAAGATTTGGTTGAAACTGAAGTGAGAGCATTCTGGAAGGAGCATTTTAGAATTCTGGAAAGCGTAGCGGTATGTCAAAGAGCACTAATATTTATATTAATATAAAAATCATTAAAAGTTAAGTTATAAATGTGATAAATAAAAATTCAGCAGGGAGTATCAATAGCACTTAGATTTATTTACCACTCCATAGGGCTTTACAGGCTCTCTGAGTGGTTTACAATGTCAGCAAATTTCCCCCAACAATCTGGGTCCTCATTCTACCAACCTCAGAAGGATGGAAGACTGAGTCAACCTTGAGTCAGTCAGAATCAAACATCTGGCAGTGAGCAGAGTTAGCCTGCAATACTGCATTCCAATCACTGTGCCATCACAGCTCAAGTATGACATGTATGTATGGTAATTCCTTGTTTGGTTAAGGTTATGGATTAGGAATACAATAGTAATATTTGAGGTACAGAAACTAGTTGTCACAAAATCAAAAGAAAACAACAAAAGTCCATTATAAAAACACAATACAGCTATACAAGGAAAAAATAAAAAATAAAACAAGAAAAGAAAAGAGGAAAGGGAAAGGGCTTAACATTGTGCAGACAGTAGAAAGAGGCAAAAGAATTTAAACCTTGATTTTACTATAAACGAGGCTTGCATTTCAGACATAGCAGCCCCTGAAATTATTTCATATTGTTTTACTGGGTTTTTATTTTTTTACAATAAGTATTTTTATCAGAAATACCTTTTGTGCTTTTTTTAGTCCAGCTTTTTTGAAACACGTCTGATATGAAGTAGATGTGAATGATATGTACTTTTGCATGCAGACAATGCTGTGTTCTGGGCTGACAATCTGAATGATGTACAGCATATGTTAAAATACAGTATGATGCAATAAATAATGTAAATTCTGAAATTATATTGAACACATAGTTGTGTTGACATGGTAACTCTTGCAAATAATTGCAAGCATGCATAAATGTTGGAAAACTGACATGAGTGCAGAAATTTGCAGTTTGTGTAGACTGTAGAATAATTATTAAATAGAAGCAATTCTAATAAAAGCAGTGTGTAGGGTTTTGTGAAGAATGAGTATGTGTGTAAGGAAGGGAAAAGGGCTGTATATAAATGTATCTGGATGGGCTGAACCCTGGTAAGACTGAGTGGCTTTGGGTATGTGGAGCTCTGGATTCCAGGACTTTAACATGATTGGTTCTAAATAGAGTCCTGGTGGCGCAGTGGACTAATACACTGTTATTAAGATCAGCTGCTTGCAATTATTGCAAGTTCAAATCCCACCAGGCTCAAGGTTGACTCAGCCTTCCATCCTTTCTAAGGTAGGTGAAATGAGGACCCAGATTGTGGGGGCAATAAGCTGACTTTGTATAAATATACAAAAGTATGAAGGCTATTGCTTAACGCGCTGTAAACCGTCCTGAGTCTCCGGAGAAGGGCAGCATATAAATCAAATTTAAAAAAAAGGGGGGGGGGTTGCACTACTCCAGACAGACTCAATGCACAACCTGAGGGCTCTTCTGAATTCATGATTCCAGTTCGATGAGCAGGTGGCAGTCATAGCTAGGACAGCCTTTGCACTTTTTCCTGGATCAGGAGCTCCTGTGGTCAGTCACTCAAACCCTGGTTATTAAGTTGGATTATTGCAATGTGTTCTATAGGGTTCAGCCCTTATCACATATCCAAAAGCTTCAACTGGTGCAAAACACAACTGCGCAGGCAGTTCTTGGGGTCCCTAGGGCAGCCCATGTTACACTGCTGTTCCATGAGTTGCATTGGTTTCCGGTTTGCTTTTGAATCCAATTCAAGGTGTGGGTTATCACCTATAAAGCCCTTTGTGGCATGGATCTAGGTTATGTGAGCCTACCCCACCTATGGTGGCAGAGATGTGCTGCAGATGTCCTATCAGTAAAAAAATTACAGCTGGCGGGGTCCAGAAGAAGAGCTTTTTCTGACATGGGCAGCCAGTCAAATGGCTGGAAGACTTGGTTGTGCCAGCTGGCTTGGGGCCCCAATGGAAAATGGCATCTTGGATGGACTTCCTACTCTCCATGTGTACTTTGCTTCCTTCCTTTCCATTATGGTTAATCAAATTTTATCTGAATTTTTAAATGTATTTTTCTTATTTATTGTTTTAACATTTTAATGTTGAATGGAATGGAATGGAATGGAATGGAATGGAATGGAATGGAATGGAATGGAATGGAATGGAAAGGAAAGGAAAGGAAAGGAAGGGAAGGGACCTTGGAGGTCTTCTAGTCCAGCCCACTGCTCAAGCAGGAGAACCTATGCTATTTCTGATAAATGGCTGTCTAGTTTCTTCTTAAAAACTTCTAGTGATGGAAGTGATGGAAGTCTAGTGATGGAAGATGGCCCACAATTTCTGAAGGCAAGCTATTCCAATTGGTTAATTGTTAGGAAGTTTCTTCTTAATTCCAAGTTACTTCTCTCTTTGGTTAGTTTCCAACCATAGCAACTGAAAGCTGCCTAGAGTCACCTTGGCAAGATAAGTGGCATAGAAGTCTAATAATAAAACAAATAAATAAATGTCTCATCCTATTTTGTTATATGACATTCAGAATGTCAGAAAAACAAAAATATTCTTTGAAAATAGTGAGAACTGTTTATTTAAGAAGTGTCCGCGGTCCAACAAAAATGAAATGAATAATGAATGGGTTCTGAATGAACAGAAAAATGAGTGACTGGTACAAAAGAGGTGCACTGATATAGTTTGTTATAACTGGAGAATAACTGGATTAAAATTGTGATTGGATGGAGATGATGAAAAATATAAAGGTAAAACTTGTATCAACTTGGGAGAATGAAATATAATTTACAGTATGAAAACTAGATTTAGTTCTGATTCCTTCCTTCTGATTTTGCTTTTCTTATTGGGTTGCATACTGCTTTGCATAATAATACTTACCCTGAAAGGAAGGAGTCTAATTGATATGTATATATGTGTGTATGTTATGTCAGTGTCTCTTTCTACCCACTAACAATGTATTTTCTGTTGTGGAATGATTGACATCATGCCAAGTTTTTTGTTTCCTTTCTTTTATGGTATGTATTCTTCTGGTATTGAAATGTTTTCTTCATATGTTTACAATAAGTTTCAATTAACAAATGATGAAAAAGTAGCCATTTTATAAAAGAAAAGACTGGCCCCTACTATTATAAATAAAAAATGTATCACATAGCAAAACTCATGTAAAGAAAGACATACATTATATGCATAGAAAAAATTATGCATAGGAAAGATAAAATGACCATTTAAACAGACATCTGTTTTAACTCAAGATAAGGGGACTATAAATAAAGAGGCATCTGTTCTAATTCTAGATAATGAAACATTTATTTCTAATAAGATAACACATTTCATTCAATTGATAGTAATTGGATAAATCTTTAAACTAAAAAAAAAATCTATAAAAACAGAGCTGGAGGAGCAGTCCATTAAGGCTGCCACCCAACTGTATTTGGCAAAATTGTGTTCAATAAATATATTTCCTTTGACTTCCACTGATCTCTGGTGTATTTTATTAGATTCCCAGATTACATGAACCAGAGGAAAAGAAAGAATCTGATCTTTCCAGAAGTAGCTATTTAAAGATTCACACTTGGAAATGAATTTGGTAGAAATTTATAAAAGAAAAATTGCTGTGTTGCTTGTCAGACAAAGCAATATCCATCTAGCCAAATACTGGAATCTCCAAAACCAGTGGAGATTCTAGAATGCCACTGAAAACACTGGAATGCCAAGAACTTTAATCTACCAAGGAACTTTAATTTAAGACAGTCAATCAAGTCAACTTATTCTAGCCCTTATATTTGGGAATGAAAGTGGCTGATGTTATGAGAAAATTATGGTCTTAACTATTGCCTATAGTGGCCAAAATTGTGGAAACCTTTTGAGAAAAGCGTATTTTTGAGATTTGATGGCTAATAACACCACTTTTTTAAAAATAGTACCATAAAATTATATATCAACGGAAAGATAATTTAATCAAGAATGTAATGCAACAAAGTTTGTTCAACTATCTGTATTCTATGAAAAGTTATTGCCAAATAACCAGAAAAAAGAAGCACAACTTGCTTAGGTTGATATCAGGTACAATCATCTGATTGTAGCTAATGAGCATGAATCTTTAGAGAGCCATTCAGGTGTCATCTTGTTTTGGCAATGAGCCAACCAGATCACAGTAGAATTCATTTATTGATGTCATGTATTGGAGCTGAGAGGAGGACATTTGTCAGTGTGTTATGTGATTGCTATCAAGTTGGTTGGGGGTTTTTTTGTGTTCTTTCATTTAGTGAGCTTGTAAAACATAATAAAATTAAAGTAATGGCGCAAAGAGTTGACTGGTTGCCCAGAAAGTGTTGTAAAATAGAATTATTAAGTGAACAAGGCTACAGTTATAAAGAAATTAGAAGAAAAATTGGTGGAAACTTAACCAACGGTGGCATTTCTAAGTTTTTGAAGAGGTATAAGGAGACTCTGTCACTATAAAACCACACTGGTAAAGGCAGGAAAAGGTGCACAACAGCAAGTGATGATAGAAGAATTAAGAGACTGTGCCTACGTGACAGAAGAAAATCATCTGGGACCTGGGTGTATATAAGATGAAATGGTGCAATGCAATGTGAAGTTGAGTGCAAGGACAGTTTGGCGCAGACTGCAGGATTTTGCCTAAAATCTAGAATTCCACGAAAAAAGCCACTTTTATTTCTCAAACAAAGGTTGAAAAGCTTTGATTATTATTATAGATTTTGATTATTATTGATTAAATTATCTTTCCATTGATATATAATTTTATGGCACTACTCCAAAAAAAGTGGTGTTATTAGCCATCAAACCCCAAAAATACAGTTTTCCCAAAAGGTTTCTACAATTTTGGCCACTACTTGTATGTATGTATGTATGCATATCATCACCATTATCATTTTAGCCATTGTCTATCCACTGAAGGATAAAGGTCTCTTCCCCATGTTTTCAATTAATACAGTACTTTCATTTGTTGACTAATCCATGTGCAGTTTTTTCTATCTTGTCTTATAATGCTGAACATGTATCTTTCCATATTTAGGATAGTAGTAGAACTTAATTTTGAGATAATCTGCTCTGTATTTTGCATACCCTACTTTTCAACTATAGGATTAGAGTATGCAAAATCTGGAGCAGATTGTCTCAAAATTCAGTCCTACTACTATCTTAAATTATTCTCTTACTCCAAAAAGAAAGTTATTTTCTCAGTTTCCTCTGGTTCTGCAAATGGAGATAGCTAGTTCTCTGAATACCTGATTTGCTCATCAGTGTACTACAAGCTTCTCAAGTATCCATGATCAGTTCTTAAACTTGGGAGAAGAGGAATGTGTATCTCGGCAAACCATATTCCAATTCAATAGCACTCCAAAGTGAAAAGCAGCTGCTAGGCCTTGATAAGACTGAATTGCCATGCAGAGGCACTACTTCTCACCCAAGCAGTCTCCTAGTTTCTATTCAGTGACAAAGCCATGGGAACACATCCAGGAAGTAGCAAAGCTGATCAAATTTGAAGCTCAGCCATGACAACAAAGGCCAAACAGAAGAGGGTGGATGAAAAAAAGGAATATACATACATACATACATACATACATACATACATACTCAAATAGTATTACCAACTTTCCTCTAAAGGCAGAGAGCTGGAATGATTAAAACTGATTAATTATTTGCTAAAATAGCAATAGCACTTAGACTTATATACTGTTTCACAGTGCTTTTACAGCCCTTTCTAAGTGGTTTACAGAGTCAGCATATTGCCCCCAACAATCTGGGGTCTTCATTTTATCGACCTTGGAAGGATGGAAGGCTGAGTTAATCTTGAGCTGGTGAGAATTGAACTGCTGAACTGCTGGCAGCCGGCAATCAGCAGAAGTAGCCTGTAGTACTGCATTCTAACCACTGCGCCACCATGGTTCTTAATGTTAAAATATAACATCCTTGCTTTTTAGTAATAGCAACAGTATCATTGATAATAATAATATTGCTTAAACATTTCATATACAGGTAGTCCTTGACTTATGACCGCAATTGAGCCCAAAATTTCTGTTGTTAAGTGAGACAGGTGTTAAATGAGTTTTGCCCAATTTTATTATCTTTCTTGCCACGGTTGTTAAGATAATTACTGTAATTGTTAAGTTAGTAATATGGTTAAATGAATCTGGTTTCCCCATTGACTTTGCTTGTCAGAAAGTCACAAAAGGGGGATCACATGACCTCAAGACACTGCAACCATCATTAACACATGCCAGTTGCCAAGCATCTGAATTTTGATCACATGGCCACATGGATGCTGCAATAGTCAGAAGTCACTTTTTTCAACGCCATTATAACTTGGAACAATTTATCTAGTTCCCCCCACTTTAAAAACTTCCCGCTTGGTGGGCATCATTACATGTTAAGTTATCAAATGGTGTGCTTTAACTACTGTATGTATCCTGCATATTATTATTTTTAATTTATTTTATTGCTTTTTAATTAATAACAAAGAGAAAAAGAGCAAAACCAAAAAACTTTAATTATGTGAAAGCATACATTGTCAAAGAGAAGGAAAAAAAAGAACACATAAAAAGTATTATAACAAACACGTGAAAAATATGACAGAAAATGTCATTATAACAAAAGTTACAATTCTACACATATTACACAAACAATAGATAGATAGATAGATAGATATAGATAGTATGATTTATTTATACAAGTATCTTTGTTTTTTCAGCCTACTGTATTCTGTATAAATGAGTCCCATATTTCATTTTACTTGTCCATTGAAAGTCTACATAGAGCAAACTATTTATAGGGGACAAGTACAGATCTTCAATCCATTGACTGAATGGGGCTTTAAATTAATTTTCCATTGTTGCAATATCTGTGTTTTGGCTCTAGTAGGAGCACAGAGAATCCATTTATATTGTCCAGTTGTCAAATTTCATGTCCTAGGTATGCAGTAATGTCTGGACATTTTAGTTTTTGCGCGCCAACATATTTATATAATCTATCACTTTCTCCCAAAACTTGATAAGTATAGGTCATAGAAAGATCTATGCTTGTAGAAAGTGGAAAGATGTGTTTTATAGCATCATTATCTTTAATACATCTCTAAGAAAATACTATTTTTGACAGTCCTTCTCTATACGAATATTATTTAGAATATTATTTCTTGTGTGATTGGATTCTCCCTACGTCTTTGTTCCACTGGACAACCTCTGTATCAAATATTATATCAAAATCCTCTTTTCTTTCTTTACTTTATGGATACATCCAATATTATGTCCCCTGTTACAAGGCATCTATTTCTTACCAAAATAATGAAACATGCCTTTATTGTGACATCATGACTCATGTGACACCGTTTTCTATATGCATCACAACTTGGCACACATGGGTGTAGAAATTTGGAGGTCAAATCTTTATAGAAGTGCACATTAAGGAATCGGTAGGAATTTGTGTCATAATATATGCCTTTCTTCTAAAGTGACAGATTTCAAACTTTATAAATTTTCCTCATAAGGAAGTTACTTACCTGCTAATTGCTTTCCTGTTTTAAGTACCTTCCCTGATTTACAATGTTTCTTTTGAGATGTCCTGAATAGAACAGCATAGTATTCTCCAAGGGTGGTCATTTTGTACCCAGGCAATTCATTAATGAAACTAGGAACACAGTAGTAGCATCCTTTGCCTAGTGCCAAATATTATCCATATCCCCCCCTCACGTTTCTGACAAACATGTTTTGCTAAATTCGTCTCTCTTTTTATTTTATTCTGTAATGCTTATCCTTTACTGCTTTGAAAAGACTGGTCTTTTCAAGACTATCTGTCTGTCTATCTATCTATCTATCTATCTATCTATCTATCTATCTATCTGTTAATAGAAAAATCTTGATGCTATATAGCTTACCGGGCTGGTGTGTATGTCAACATCTAATGGCAAATAGACTTGACTGGAATGGAAGCAGTGACAAGAACTATCCCAGCCCCAACAAAAATCACAGATTCCTGGCATGATGTTTTGCTGCAAGTCAGTCACAGAAACATCTTTCAAATGTTGGTGCTTTGATGACACTGAAAAAAATCATGACCTTGCTGGTTTTGGCTTAACACTATTATGCAGATTTAATTAAGACTGTTGAACAAATGTATGCACAGAATTTTAATGGGAAAAACACAATGTAAAGAAGATTATTGCTATCTGTTCTATTGTATCAAGGAAAATTATTCAATGCAACCCCTACACCCCCCCTCCAAAAGTAAATTAAAAGGCCAAAGAGCAGCATTCTTAATAAATAATTTCACTTCCAAAACTGTGACCATACAGTTCAGGAAAGGGGGGGGGGAGAGAGAGGGGGGGGAGGGAGGGAGGGAGGGAGGAAGGTCTGGCGGGAGGAAACATTGATAGTAATTGGATGTTGTGAAACTGGTATCATGCCAATGCATAACCAGCTGGTGTTTACAGGGTGCCACAAGAGGATGTGATGGATGCCAACCTGCAGCCAACAATGCAGATGCCCTTTTTCAGTCAAGCAGAATTGTTTTCTGGTGGGGCAGAAGTGCTGAACGTTTTGTTGAAAGCTAAGTCATCCATATACTTTTTTTCATGTGTAACTGCGCATAAGAGATAGTAAGAATCTTTCAAGCTGCTTCTCTTTTTTCAAGTGAACTCCTCCTACACTCGGTCTTCAACTAATGCTTTCCTGCCTCCTCTCGTTTGGTTCCCTCCACCCACCCACCCTGACCATTTCTGTCCACTAATCCTTTATAAGTGAATATTTTCTCTTTTCTTTCCCATATGCTTCACTGTTTCTCTACCAAAAATGCCTACCAAGCAGGAATGTGGAAATTCACTATAGTATTCAGCATCCTAATATGAGGGCATTGCTCTAAAAATCAATGTGATGAGTGGAACAATGCTCTGAAGGAAAGTTAGACTGTTAGAGGAGTTTAGAAGGAGAAATAATACCTGCTATCTGGAATATAGTTACTCCCCCAACCTGAGATTTGAACAGCTCCCACCCCACTGGTGTTTCAAAGGATTCCTCGGCTAGGTCTTTTGAGAGGATGACTGGTACTCCTTCCTTCCTTCCTTCCTTCCTTCCTTCCTTCCTTCCTTCCTTCCTTCCTTCCTTCCTTCTTTCCTTCCTTCCTTCCTTCCTTCCATCCATCCATCCATCCATCCTTTTTCTTTGACACTGATGTTCCAGCTAGCTTACAACAAGCAAAGACAATGGTGCAAGTTGGATTCACTTAACAACCATGTTTTTCACTAATAACCATATTGATATGTTTAACAACAAGAAGCAGCAAAAAAGACTGTATAATCACAATCACTTAACAATTGCATCACTTAGCAATGAAAGTTCCATTCCCAATTATGATAGTAAATTGAGGATTGCCTGTATCACCTATTTATCTAAAATATTAAAGGCAAAACACCAATTCATCTTTTGCTGGGGGGAAAAAAATGATTGTAGAGATGCTATTGCAGTTATCTCCTGGTGTGGGCTTCCCAAAGGCATTAGATTGGCTATTCTCAGAAATAAATGCTGGACTGAGAAGTCTTGGATCTCATCCAAAACAGCTATTTTTATATGTTTTAAGCTTTAAGACAAATTTCTCACTAAGGAATGCTTAATTAAATATGCCTTTGAAAGTGTTTTAAGTCTACAGGAAGAACTAGTCATGATTGAATGCCTTTTTGTAAAAAAAAAAAAAAAGTATTCTTCCTGATAGAAAAATACTGTGTTAAAAAGAATGGCTTTACCTTATTTATCACCGTAAATTCATTAGTTTTCTAAGCACAATGATTTGGTTTGGGAAGGAGAAATAAATCCAACACAATCAATCAATTTATCTGCATATAAAACAGAACATGACAGTAAATTGATTGTGAAAATAACGGGGTTGCAAGCTGGAACTTCTATTTTTGAATGCTCCTTTCAAGTGTCAACTAAAACTCCACGCAAGAAGAAACCTAATGTATCAGTTAGAATGTACTTAAAGTTTACTCCTGGCTGTGCTATGTTCTATTCTGTGCTAAAAAAGACTGTCAAGGTTTTTTTTTTTTAATGCAACGGAGCATTTGAAAAATATCACATATTAATTCTGCCATGCATCAAATTACTAATTATCATCCATTCTGTTGTCTGTATTATTTCTAAACCATTTTCCTGTAGAAATGTGATGGTGTAACCCAGTTACAGATTTACTATCTCTGTGAGAACAAGTCTCCTCTGAAACACTACTGATTTTAGTTCACTGATTACACCACTGGTCCCAGACAGTGCCCAGTTATTGCATAAATTAATAGTAGTAGTTCTTGGGAGAACACCCAATTAACATTGTATAAGTAAACTACAAAACGATGTTATACATATATGGAAAATTGGAAATTGCAATCTTAATGAATAGGGGATAAGGCAAGCTTACATCATTGTTAAAGAAAGGGTATGGGGGAAAAACAAAGATGGATTTTCTGGATTCTGGAATGTCCAGGGCAAAAATATTTCACATATACATCCTCCTGAAAATTTTACACTGAGGAGTGTTGCAGGAATGAACAGGTGGGCATGAATGACCAATTTCTTTCTTCAAGAAGCAGTCATAAGAAAGAAGTAGATAAAGTCTTAACTTTTAAAAAAGCTTATCAGATCGCTGCTCCAGTCTCAATGCTAGAACCAAGTTTATAATGCATGAAATAAAATTAAGACTGTATTTTAACATTTGCAGAGCATTTATCTCACAAACGATGCAGTACCAAAGAACAGAGGAGTAGAAATTTCTGGATTAAAAGATAAACCATATGTTCGCTTTCAGAATGCATTTGTGACTACATTTACTTTTCTAATAAAAATGGAAAATAATAAAATGGGAGAAGTAAGTCTTGCCTCAGTTATGAAAAGAATAAGAAAAAGAAATTGCTTTTAAAAAAAATAATACTATTTAAAAACAAAGCACCGTTGTAGTAGAAAAAAGCAGACACCAGCTAAAATGATCCTGACAGGGGTTTCTCAGCTGTCTGAGCCATTAATATTATTAAAAGTCTTTGGACCATTATGGTTGTCAGTCAATCCTGACCTACCTCACATGGCTGTTGTAAAATTTAAAGGACATCATGCCCATTTATACCAGGATTCCTTTGCAAATAGGGGGGATGCAAAAATCCCCCCCCCCCCCCCGCAAACATTACTGGTTCAGTTTCTCATCCCAAAGGGTCCCTGTTGTTTTCTACAAATACCCTAAAAAAAACCTTCCACCCCTTACCACCCTGACAATTCACTCTGACCTCTGGAGTCTTATGGTTGCTATGGCTTAGCAACAATCCAAAGGCACATATAAACATTTTTTCCTCCCTTCCTTAGAGAGTGAGAGTCTGCTATATCTCCATAGTGCCATACTTATTTCACTATGCACCGGTTACATCAAAGGAGCAGTACGGGATCATCTTCTATATTGGTCTATGGGTGCACCTCCAGGGGTAGCCAGAGTCATCCCTTGTTGCCTTCATTGCCTCAGAAAACATTTGCAGCCCCAGGACACATTGTGGTGTCCTTTGCTTTTAAGGCAGAGCTTGTTCAATCTGGTCTGGGATGAGGGGGAAGCTAGCCAGTTGCACTGTTTGGTGCAATGAATTACAGGAGGCATAGAAAGAACAATTTTCCTTTCAAAAAGATTGACTTCCCACCATCACCATAAAAGGACGCACAGAGGGGAAGAAGCTGTCTGTATTTTTCTTCCCTCCACAATGCAAACATTAAGACAGGCAAGAGCTCAGCTGTGGGTCCCGCTCCCCTCCCCCTCCTCTCCCCTCCCGGCTCCACTGACATTTCCCTGCATCGCCTCCCCATCTTCATCCGGCAGCCTCCTTACCTGCCACAGGTTAGAACAAGCCAGGCCACCTTAAAGAACCTTCTGCCTCTGCCATCCTCAAGCCAACCCACTTCACACAATGGGAGGCTGCAGTGTCTATAAATTCATCCGTCAGCAGCTCGGCTGTTTTCTTTCTGCACTCTCTCAGCTGCTGCTGGATATGGTTGTTCTTGGGTATACAGAGGTGATGTAGAGAGGGGAAGATGCAAGCTTTCTTTGGGGAGGGGAGTGAAATCACCCATTGGAGAGGAAGTAATGCAGGTGCAGCTCCCCCCACCAACTCCATTACACACTTGCCATCATACTCCTTCACTCCTCCTCCCCCCCTGACCTTAGCAATGCAAGCGAGCTTCCTCTCGCTTTCCTTATTAGGACACAGTCACCGTGGCAACCAGGACTCCACCTGTCTTTTGGAGGCGGGGATTATGCCAGGCGGGCGGGCCGGAGAGATGGCAGTAGCCTCCAGCCTTGGCTGCCACTAGGCTGAGATCTTTTATTTCTCACCCTCGGTCTTAGAGCTGCTTTGATGAGCCAGACTGCTTATCCATCGCCAACTCAGGGTTATCCAGATGAGTAGAACTACAACTTCTATCATTCTCAGTCAGAAGATCGCCATGAGAACTCTGAGACCTTGCAGGAAAAGATTTCTCTTAGTTTTTCTGGTCCTGGAATTCTCTGAGGGCTATTAGAGCCTTCTGCACATGCTTTTCTATGGATTCACTGCTCCTTTACAGAGGTCTTAATTTTGATCAAACTAGGCATCTCCTCTCAACCTTGTACCCTCTAGTTGGGCTTGGAATATAGTTCCCAGAATTCCCAAGCAACATGCAACAAGCTGAACAATATTGCACCAATAGCAATATCTAGAACTATAAATCCATAAGGTGATAACAAGGATTCTTCTAGCTGCAGAAGATGCATAAGATGACAGCAAGGATTCCCTTAGCCCCCAAATGTCCATTTGGTGATCATCTAGATTTTTGCAGCCCATCTTATTTTGACATCTCACAAATAAATTTATATTTTAGTCAACAGAAGCTATGATTTATAATATGCTTGCATGAAAACTACTAAACAGAAAGTGTTACAGTGCATCTCTGTTATCCAGATTTTGGGGCTTAGTGTGTAATGCAACTACAAGCCAAAAGACAAGGATTTCAGGATAGGGAAAGAACATACCAAGATCAGAAGATGATACTAAAGCAACTTTTATATCTGTGCTATACCCTAAAGTTGAATTCACACATTGCACACTTAATCATGGTTTATCAGATAAACTATGGTTGAGTCCACATCCTGCTGAAACACAATTTATTATTCTGTAAAGCCACATTAGGCGATGTTTGTTTTTACATATGTTGGGTATTATATTTCTATGTCACAAATAAATCTGACTCACAACAATTTCCCCTTTCCATTCAATCATGGCCAATTCTCAGAGATATCTTGAAGAAACACCAAGTTTCTTTGGCTTTCTTGGTTTGCCATTGCCACCTTCCTTTCCTTTCCTGAGAAAAAGTGATTGACCCAAGGTTACCCAGCTGGCTTTGTGCCTAAGGGGGAAACTAGAACTCACAGTCTTCCAGTTTTTAGCCTGATGCCTTAACCACTATACCAAACTAGGTCTCCACAATAATTTATTAGCACCCAAAATATAATAAAATTACAAAGGCAGAGCAGTTAAATAAAACTGTAAATAAAACACAAAAACCACAGGTGCCAGGTCTAAAATACATAGCTTAATAATCGTATCTCAGAGGTCAATGGATACATTCTGCAGTCTTTATAAAATGAAAAGTTTTGCTTTGATGAGCTCTTAGATGATACCTAGATATAAAAATTTTCTCCAATCCCCGCCCCCACCCCCCAAAAAATCTGGCATCCAAAAACTGCTTTGGCTTTAACTTCCCTGTTTAACAGGATATGCTACATGGAGGAGGTGGTCATGAACATGGCTGAGAACTAAATCATATAATGGCTTTTTAAGTTGAAAACAGCATATTGAATTATACTTGGAAATCTATTGGAAGCCAAAGCAAAACTTGCAATACTAATGTTATGTTCCTTTGTGATTCTGACCTGTTAGCATACTAGCTGCTGCATTTTGTACCACTTACAGTTTCCAAATAGTCTACAAAGGTAGTTCCATTTAAGCATTTTGCCAAAAATGCTACTGGTGATAACAACACGAATCATTGTTGCGAAGTAAGGCCACAACCAGTGCCATAATCCAATCAACACTTGGTCAAGATTCCTCTGGCTATGGCTTCCATTTGGGGATATAGTAGGAATTATGAATCTTGGAGGAGTTCCAAGGTAGAGTGGGACAAAGTACTGTCCTGTTCAGAATTATGACCAAACCAAACAGATGGCTAGACCAGAGGTTCCCAATCGTTTTGGGTTCGCGGCTCCCATAGCAATCCGACTTGCAACTGCGCGGCTCCCATAAGCAATCCGACTTGCAACTGCGCATGCGCATTAGACGTTAGACCCAGCGGGCGGAATATTTCGCGGCGCCCTTATGACGATAGCGCGGCTCCCCAGGGAGCCGCGGCGCACAGTTTGGGAACCGCTGGGCTAGACAGTTTCTAAACAAACAGAAACTCTGCTTGGTTGGAGAACAGCTTTTTTCATCCCATCTAGGTTCCTAAGACTCCATTGGGTAAAAATTTCCATAGCATTTCCAAGAAATATTACTACGGCTATCAGATCTATGAACGAAAATCCAAAAGATAACTGGATGGCAGCAAAGAGAAACAGGTGATTGCCACCTAGTGATTGCTCAAATTAGGCAGTTCTACATAGTTCTACATAGAATGCTAAGGCAAAACAAAACCACATTATACCTGGCCCAATGCTACATGTACGTCAGCCATGATTTGTGCCAGCAGTGGTTGACCACAACATTGATTTTTACAAACCATTGTGATATGTTTGAAATAAAAGTGAATGTGTAAAGCTTAGAAGAGGAAAAGTGGAAGCAGATGTGCAGTCTTTATCTGCAATTTTCCTGTTGTATTTTTGGAAGCTGGAACCATGCTTTGGATTCCATAGTATGGTGATTGCAAACCACAAGCAGGATGTCTGGAGAATTTGCTGTAATGCCACACACGATTTATAATCCAAGGTTTGCAGAGTCATTTTAATAGTGATGGGTGTGGGCGGGGGGGGGGGGGAATCCATTGATTTTCAGCCAACATTCTCAACCTTTACAAGCTCAATTTTAAAACCCAGGCTGCCAGATTGGCATCTGGCACACATGATTGCAATGCTTTGTCACAAGCCAGTTGTAGAATTTGTTACTAACTGGGAGCAAAATCTCAAGCATCCTTTCATTAAAATGTCTGTCCTGCATGAGGAAGGACTGGCGTTTATCTGCTACTTTGAAAGCAGAAAGTCCTTACATACATCTACTGTACCATGCCATAGGCAACTTCGGACTTAGGGCTCTGGAATTACCGTACTCTATGGATCCACACAGAGCATTTAGTATTACATTTTATATTGCCTGAACAATGTGGGTGAAGATGTTGATCTTGGACAAGGGATGGTGCTCAAGTCCATCCTCAGTCATGAAAACTCTCTGGGTGACTTTTGGCCACTATTCTCCCTTAGCTGTATCCACCTCTATTGTCTACCTCTATGGTGGGACTAAATTGAAAGGACATTCTTGTGTAAGCTATCTGGAGCTCTTGAAAGAAAACAGGATACAAAATTAATAAAACCCTACTACTTTCTAAAGAGCCTGGTGGCGCAGCAGACTAAAGCATGTTATTAACATTCAGCTGGCTGCAATTACTGCAAATTCTAATCTCACCAGGCTCAAGGTTAACTCAGCCTTCCATCCTTTCTAAGGTAGATAAAATGAGGACCCAGATTGTGGGGGCAAAAAGCTGACTTTGTATAAATATACAAAGGAGAAGGGCGGCATATAAATCAAATTTTTTTAAAAAATCATAGCAAATATTACTAAGCAAACTAGGAATGTTGCTCCAATTCACACGTGCATATATTTCAATGTTTGGTAGCAGAAATCTATTTTGTGCCAGGAGAGCAAGCCGCTTTGCTGCCTTAAGAAAGAAACAGCTATCAAAGCAGTGGTTGGGGTTTGTTTGTGGAGCAGCTTGAATGGCATAAAATGCCAAGATCTATTTCATATACATATATGTACTGATTTTTGTCCCCTCCTTTTAATACAGAATCCTCAAATAGTGATCATTTTAGTGCATTTGTGGGTTACCAGATTTTGCTGAACTCTATTTTTTACAAGCCCCGCCAGTAACGCCATAGAGTAGTTAAGGATCCAGAGGACTGTAGACTGCCCATTCCTGCTTCAATATGGTCAGATGTAAAACAATAAAAGGATTTGCATCTTTTATTAATAGCAACAGGAATTTCACCAACTGAGGAAAGCTGGATCTGCTGAAAATGGTCTTTCTGCATTTAAAACCGTCTGCTTCTACATTTGATTTTCATAACACAAATTTATGAAGCCACCTTATACTGAATTAGACTGCTGGCCATCTACTTTCCAAAATTTTAAGCAAAAATATTTTTTTAGCTTGGTACCAGGCTTCTTTTAAGCAAGGGATTGAACTTCATAACATATACAGAGTTTTCTAGTTGACCAACTGTTGGAGGGTGACATGTTCATATTCCTGCACAAGTAAAGATTTATTGGGTGGTCTAAACCAGGTTATTGTTTTTCAGTTTGTTCACTAGTCTGTCAAATGAAGTTAGAAGTGCTAAGCCTCACAAGTGGGAGATTGGGGAGAGGGGAAGAATTAAAAAACTGAATAGAACAAGGGATTATGCAAACATTGCTACTTCTTCAATGTCCCTTCTCTCAATCTGAGATAGAGAGACTCACTATGAATGAAAAGCTCTTTTCAATAATGTTTTGCACAATCTTTCTCCTTGCCTTGCTGTTCTAGTCATTCAGCGGACTTTTTAAAAATCAATCTTTAGTGCACACATCTTTCTGCCAGGGTTCCTGACCTTTGGAAATTAAATATTACACTCTCTTCATTTCATTATGATTTTTGCATAGCAGTTTTCTGCTCTGCAAATATTATTTTACAGTTCTCGGTATTATATGATAGTTAATGAAAGCCTGTTAAATTTCGAACTAGATTGCCTTGATATGGCTATACCTTTTATGGGGATTCTGAGTCATTATCAACTGATGTTTACTGCAACAGTGATTTTAATTTGTAATAATCTGTAGCTTGCCTAGAAAACTTTTATTTCTGGGGAACTGATACAATGCATGAATGGATAAATAAATAAGTAAATTATTCCTCCTATTAAGCAAGAAGTCAGCAACCTCTGGCTTCTCTAACAGTGACCAGTTTAGCAGGAAACAGAAAGGTGGGTGTGTTTATAGGTTCTTACACTGTGAAAATTTAATGTTGGAAGCCACCAAGAGTCACTATGTGTGAATTTGTTGCCCATATAAATTTGCTTAATAATGAATTTGTTTTGGACTTTCCTTTACCGTCAAATAGATCATAGCACTGACAGCACACATTAGACCTGCTTTCCCCCACCCCCTTCCATTCTACTTGGAGACTCCCTGGATAAGGCCTGCAGTTTTCTTGACAAGGTTTTGCAGAAGTGGTTTGCCACTGCCTCCTTCCTAGGGTTCAGGAAAAGTTACAGACCCAAGGTTATCCTTAGGTTGTGCCTAAGGCAAGACCAGAACTCAGGATCTTCCAATTTCCAGCCTGATGCCTTAAACATTGCACAAAATTGGCTCTCAGGCCTTGCTATGTTTTGTCATAATACCAGATCCCCAATATGGATGCATTAAATTACTTCTTACTGAATCAAATTACAAAAATATAGGGCTAGAAAGAATCTAATAGATAATCCATGCCAAATACAGGTGCCTGAATTTTAGATACAGGATGCAAGGACAGTGTCTCTGATAGATGGTCATCCTAGCTCTGTTAAATTATAGTAGTGAAGGAGAGTCCACCATTTTATCCTGTAATAAATTCACTTTAATAATCCTATTTCACCTAAGATGCCTGGTTGTTTAGGGAGCAAGAAAATCTTATCCATAAAGCCACTGGCATTCAGATCTACCACATCATTTTTTATTCTGACTTGTTACTCTTTAAGAAGCGTTCACTATGGTCTAGGTAGTTATTCTGCAGTTCCAATTTCTCTCCACACATCCCCAGTGAGCTCTGTGTAAATACTAGATTCCATTGTTATTCTTCTTACTTTTGGTATAAGATTAGCGCTTTAAGATTTAAAGTAGCACTCCAAACTGGCAAGGAATGTAATATGTACAAGGATCAGGTTCCCTCATGGCCCCAAGCCTCAATTTGGTTACACTGTTTTATTGAATAACTAAAATAATATCTGACTGATAAGAACCATAATTTTTATTTCTGCAATGACATCATAGCAAACATATTATTTACCCGACCCTCATCCAAATGTCCAGGCTTATAATATTCTGGACTCCTACATTAAAATATGTCTTGAACTATATTCTACAAATAATGGAAGCTGGCTTCTACAGTTTGCAAAGAAGGCAAAGCAGACGATGGCTTAGCATAATGTGAGAATTAGGTCAAGAAATAAGAGTTTTCAATGCTGTCCAGCATTTCCTTTGCATTTCTGAGATGTCTAATCTCAAGGGAAGTTTCACACAAAACCTTTTTCTATATATGAATCATTCTTGATGGATGAGGTGATGATAGATTCTAAAATGCCTGCATATGTTAAAACCCTTTATAAAGGAAATAAAATAATGATGCAGCTGTTTGGAATAATTGGTATATAAAAAAATATTATTTCTATTAGTTCTTGGAAGGCAGAAGTTTGTGCAATCTAAAGTTGAATTTGGAAACCCCAAATTTTCTCTCCCACCCTTCCTTTAAGGGGAACTTTGACATGATCTCTATAAGTTTGATTGGAGAACACTTTAAAGTGTTTATTCTTATGTCTGATTTGACAGCTGTACAGATACAGTTGTTAAAATGCTCATTAATCCTCTACATTTGGTCTTTTCAAGTATCTCCACGCACCCCCACCCCCAGCAGCTGCAAATTCTCCTAACTTTTATGTGCTTTCATGTGGCTTGTACTCAAAAGAGTAGGAGGGATGAGGTGGGGGAAGAATTGGGTACAAAATAAGAAAACAACCAATTTTAATTCCTCCTCCCTCTTCCATGCCATCCACACCAGCATAGAAAGCAATTGTGCTTGCCATGGTGTCACGTCTTTCTTTCAAAGGCCAAGGTCAAGTTGACCCTTGCAATCTCCTATTTTCTTATGTTTATAATTTTATGTATATGGGATTTTGCAACATATTCCTGCCTGGCACATGTCACCCAGGTCTCAGCTGACATGGGCATTTTCAAAGCAATTTAACTGCTTGAAAACAACAAAGACAGCAGAAGGGTAGAAGAGGCCAACCATTTTAAAATTACTGCATTTTTACTCCTTTTTCAACTTCTATTTCAAACTGATTATGGAATAATATGGATTACACCAAGGACATATGAAGGAGGGCTAGTCCTTTTGTATTGGTAGAGAAATCCTTTACAGATTTTTTTTTAAAGCAGGAATATGAGTGTCTTTTTCAGTATTGCAAGGTTACATTAATCTGAGATCTGCACATTCTGAAATCAACACTGATTTTTTTTCCATTCTTCAGGTAGGGTGTGTATTCCTCAGCACATTTGTTCAATAAATCCTCATCCTCATCATATAATAGGGAGAAAGGGAAACAAGGGAAGGAACTAAGATATCCCAAAGGTTAAATAATCAGCACCTTGACTACAGCAGGTTCTGTAGGGGATGGGCCCAGGCTATTACATACTTCTTGGCTTAATCATTCAGGGGACATCATGGTTGCCGTCCAATACACATCTATCTGCCAGTTCCTACTGAACTCAGTGGGATTTAATTCAAAAAGACATGTACATCTAATCCAAATGAAGTCTCATTGTATTTTGATTCTTCTTTTTTTTTTTTTTTTTAATTTTAAATAAATTTTTATTTGTTTAAAAGTACACACAAAACAAAACTAGTGATAATAAAACATACAAACCAAACATGAAAACAAAGAGTTCAAATATACATTTTGTCAACTATATCACAACTGTAATGTATGTTCTTATTTGTGTTTTGACTCTTGTTTGTTTGATCTTATTCATATATCTATTTTTATTATTTACTTTAATTACTATTAACTTATGCTAGTGATTTATGTTCCTGTTTCTGTAACTCCAATTGTTCTTTATTCTTTTTTCCTTTTTCTATTTTTCAACCAAGTATACCACTTTTCCCATATTAGATAATAGTCATGTTCCTCTTTATCTTGTAATTCTTTTGTGAGTCTGTCCATTTCTGCACATTCCATAATCTTATTAATTACTCTATCTTCTGTCGGTGTGTCACTACTCTTCCAATTTTGTGCAAAAATTATTCGTGCTGCTGTTATTATATGGATGATTAAGTATTTTATTTCCTTTTCATATTGTCCATGTATTATACCTAGTAGAAAGGTTTCCGGTCTCATTTCTAATCTTCGTTGTGTGATTTCTTCTATTTGAGTTCTGATCATTTGCCAGTATTGTTTTGTTTTTGGACAGGTCCACCACATGTGGTAATAGGTTCCTTTATGCAATTTACATTTCCAACAAGATGGAGAAGTGTTGGGAAATATTCTTGCCAGTCTGGCCGGTGGAAGGTCTAATTATGTATCTCAGAACACTCTCAGATAGCCATTAATCCTCACTGCTTTTGGTAACTCGTTGTTGTTCCCTTAGGAGGATTAAAGAGGGGGGGATTGCACCACAACCCTTCTTGTCAATGGGGAAATGGAAAATCACAGTGTTCCCGTTGCTGCCTTTTTGCTTTCTCATTGTATTTTTTTCCATAGGAAGGGGATCAAATGAACAAGCTAGGGATTATGAAGCAGGAGCAAAAGTAGCACTCTAACCATTCCTAAAGCAGAAAGGAGGTGATGTCAGGGCTCTATAGTAGCAGGAGAGGAAAATTTGGAGAGTAAGATAATGCAAGAGCCCATATCAATAGGAGGGACCCTGCAGCTCCAGAGGAAACATGCATAAATGGCATCTCAATGATTATTCTTAAGAGCAAAGATGGTAGTTAGTCGACTGAATTTTCCAACATTCACTGAAGCCCTGCAAAATTGTGAAGACTTGAGGAAGCAGTACAAATTTCAGATTGGCACTATTCCAACATATGGAAATATCTTAGTATCCCTTCTGTCTTTTATCTCAAACTATATAGAGTTTACCAAAAGAGAAGCTACTTGCAGAATCTTGAGGATGCCTCACAAGCACCAGACAGATACGTATATCCCAGAAATTCTTTGATGAATCTAGACTTGGCTCAAGTGCATGGAATGAGGTATATAGGAAAGATACTTTTAAAGAAAAGCAAACACAGGAATTGGATACTGAAGACAGAAATGGGGCAGTGGTTTCACAACCATAAAATTAGATGGAACCAATTTAGAAATGGACTGTGGGCAGATGAGGTGGTTAAAGAGGATGGATGGGATGGAAGGAAGGAAGGCGTCTTAACCGGCAAAGAGCAGTAAATAACAAGGAAAGGTGATGAGAAGAATGTCCAAATGTTGCTCAGGAGAGAATAGTCCCAGTGACATATTAAGATTCCATATTTTTAACCTAGGTTAGAAATTGTAAAATTGCAGGTATTTTCTGATGGGATCTGACATTGGCTTTCAACCACTATTAAGAAAAAGCAAAGAGAACCTAAGATATTCCAGAAGCTTCTCAAATACAATGTGTAAGAATATGAATAGTTTTTTTCAGTTTTGCAAGATTATACTGCATCAGCAGTCTTGGGTGGACCTGATAGAAAATCTAAGCATCACCAAGGAGTCCACAATAACCCCATTCCTGAGTTAAATTTGATAGATAGCTAAGAAATAGATAACTAACATTTGGCACCTGAAAAATCCTACTTCTCTATATACCAGTTGTGGTATGGGGAAAAAATTGAAACCGTTTGCTTATCTTATGAAGAACTCTTGATCTTTCTGCCTGACGAATTCAATGACATTCAAAAAAATGTATCCTACTACATCTTAGTAAATCTGCTCAATGAAATATTCCATTTTACTTGCACTGCTAACATCAGTTGCTACTGGAATATTTGACCTGAGCAGCTAAAGAAGAAAGACCAATTTCTAAACTAATCAGATTTCTTTGACAATATTTGGCATCCAGTTCCCATTCAGCCACTGTACTATGAATGTTAAAAAGGTCAGATATATATGAGTAAGCTCCCTTACCATGTTTAATTCCTGTTCATGCTTTCCAAGCTTTACTTTTGCATAGATAACATTTGGCAGACACAATTTGAGACAGAATGCAAGATTTTGTCAGGGATACAGCTACTAATATCTCCCCATCATTCTTCCTCCTCTTTCCAAATAGTAAAAGATAGTAGGTTTCTATCAGTTAAACATTCACATCCCAAATGATCTCTTTCTAATCTGGATCTTAAATTAGCTGAGTTTTTCTTTTCCTTTCTTGTTGTTGTTGATGGATATATTTGCTATTATACATATGCTTTTTGCTTATATTCATTGCTGTGCTTCCATCAGTTATACACACAATTAAAATTAACTTTGCACTCAAGTTTTCTGATTACATTGCATATAATAACAGCACCACTGAACAAAGAGGTGACATATACAGATTATTTTTTATTTATAGCAAGGGCTCTTTTCTGATATCACCACCACTATCACTACCTATTTTTTCAACAAGAGGCTATGAAACAAAAGTCCAAATTCTCACCTCCAATATAAAATAATATCCCCTTTTGGGACTTTTATAAAATAACAAAATTTAAATAACTCAATATTTCAAATATTTTAATTCTTTTTAAAAATTCATTCTTCATGGTAAAATTGTGATCCATCCATTTTGCCCATTGTACGTCTCCATATTGTACGATTTCTGAATTGCACACAAATAATACTCTATTAGGACTCACCGATCCATGGTTTACGGTCAGTATATCTTCTTGTTTAACCAAGAACAAAAAAATGGAGATTTATACAGCTTTAAATGGGTTACCATTATGGGCTACCATAATGGCACTGACCACATTCGGTTTTAATGGGTCATAACTGAGCTGTGGTGGCACAATGGTTAAAATTCAGTATTGCAGGCTAATTCTGGCAATTGCCAGAAGTTTGATCCTGACCAGCTCAAGGTTGACTCAGCCTTCCATCCTTCTGAGGTTGGTAAAATGAGGACCCAGATTGTTGGGGTCAATATGTTGACTCTGTAAGTTGTTTTAAGCAGCTGTAAAGCACCGGTATATATATATATATATTTATTTTATTTATTTATTTTATGCAATTTATATGCCGCCCTTCTCCCAAAGGACTCAGGGTGGCTTACAGAGAAAAAAAAATACAACAATTTAAATTTAAATGCAAATTAAAATCCAGTTAAAATTAATTAAAATTATTACAATATAAAAGCCCCTAAATGGGTCAGTCCATTTGATGAAAGAGCCATGTCTTCAGTTCGCGGCAGAAGGAGAGGAGGTCGGGGGCTGTCCTAAGCCCAGTGGGCAAACCATTCCAGAGGGTCGGTGCTCCCACAGAGAACGCTCTCCCCCTGGGGGCCGCCAGCCGACATTGTCTAGCTGACGGCACCCTGAGGAGGCCCACTCTGTGAGAGAATACAGGATGGTGGGAGAATGGAGGAAGATGCTCCTGCAAGTACCCTAGGCCTAAGCCATGTAGGGCTTTATAGGTTAATACCAGCACCTTGAAATGGACCCGGAGGACCACTGGCAGCCAGTGCAGCTCGCGCAGGAGAGGTGTCACACAGGAGTAACAAAAATCTCCTGTAACAACCCACGCAGCCGCATTCTGGACTAGCTGAAGCCTCCGGGTGCATCCCAAGGGAAGTCACATGTAGAGGGCGTTACAGTAGTCCAACCGAGAAGTAACAAGGGCATGAGTGACCATATATATAGGTGCTATTGCTATTGCTTGCTTGTTTGTTCTAGAGCAAATTCCAGGGCAAATGTTAATTAGGACTGAATATTTGTTCTCTTCCTTGGTTCACCCAATTAAAGATTTCATCTGACACTTTGCACTGGATTAATCAGTGACAAAGACATTGAGATATTTAAAGGTCATGCTTTATTACAACTACTTTCTTTCTTAATAATTACCCCTTCCATCCCTTTATTGCAAACCCAATACTTTCTTACAATTATAGCCATCTCAGTCTTTCATCTGAAGGCTAGTATTATAAATATCCATCAGCTATTACTTATTGCCTTAAAACCCCAGAGAAGAAATAAAGCACTTCTATATGAGGATTCTGAGCCAGTTCAGCAGCAATCCACATCCTCTGTGCCAATGTTGGAGAACCGAGCAAACTAATTTCTGGCTCAGCCTTGGAGTATTAGCAACCACATAAAACTAGCCGTTTCTTTGAAACACTGCAGTACTGAGTTTGTGGAAGATCTGTTTCCTTATCTGCAAGAACTCTTGCTCCACTTATCTGTGGACTTCTCAAGTCCAGCAGCTTTAGCAAATCTTCTAAGGGGAAAAGTAGTTTCACAACTTTGCAGCTCCCTCCTTTAGGAGATGCTCAGATTTTTCTGCATATACCCAGACAAGCCTACATCATGTAAAGTAGGGAAGAATGCAAGCAACTTATTTTCTTTTTGTGTGAACTGGGGTAAGGAATGTTTGTTTCTCCAGGATTTGCAACAGTGAAGGGCAGGACAGTGATTCTTTGTTCCTAGTTCTTGGAACCCGAAGGTCAGCAAAAGAGAAAACAACAATTGTTGCTGTTGTTGTTTTCAATTTGCTTTTAACAGATTGGAAAACACAACGGTGGTATGTAAGTGACCTCCATTTGACAACACTTGAAAATCTGACCCTGGAAGACTTTAATGCCCTTTATAAAAGTCTGCTTATTTCATTCAATCTGTGGGGACTTGGAACAAGAACCTTTCAGCAGTTAGTTCTGCTCTTGTGGAATATCGGCAGTCTCCAATCTTGTTGCATTCTTGAGGAAAATAGTCATTTTCTTTTTAATGCAGGCATATCCTCCATGTAAACACATTAGAAAATTAAGCTATTGTTACTACTACTTTTTAATTTACGTATTTGTTTTACAATCTGTCTAAAATTTTCTCAGATATCAGATTGTCTGATAGAACTTTGGACCCTTTTTTTTCATTTTTAAGACGTATTTGCTTATCTAATATTTCACCCATCCTCCAGATTTCTCTAAAATAAAGGAAAGAGGTTTGGCTAGACAATCAACAGATATTTCATTTAATTTGAATATAACTACTACAGAGAGTCCTCAATTTACTACCAAAATTGGAACCAATATTTCCATTGCTATGCAAGGCAGCTGTTTAAGTGAATCATGACCAATTTTACGATCTTTTTGTCACAGTTGTTAAACAAATCTTGCTTCCCCCATTAACTTTGCTTGTTAGAAGCTGACTGGGAACATTGCAAAAGGTGATCACATGATCCCACAACACTGACCTTCATAAATACATGCTGATGCTGTGAAAGTTGTAACTGAGAGGGTTGGTCTCTTTTTAAAATGTCATTATGACTTCTAACAGTTGCTAAATGAATGGTTGTAAGCCAAGGACTATCTATACATAAATTCAGATATTTCAGTAATATAATTATTTCATGTCAAAAATAATATCTGAGGAAAAAGAGGCAGAGGACAATATGAATGTAATGTAAAATTATAAGTTTACATAATTACAGAAGCACAATTTTTCAGGTGCTAGCTGATTTAGAGATCTCAAAAAGCAAAAGCCATCTCACTCTATTTTTCTCTCAGAACTGGAAAAAAATATATGCTGTTTTTGAAGCATATCCTCTATTATTGTGATTACAAATATGTTTAATCCTTTTCTGAAGAGCCATCAAAGTCATCTAGGAAAATAGAAGTGCAAGGAGATAACACTTGATGACAAAGTAGTAATGGTTGACAATGAAAAAGCGAAGGTGGTAAATAATCTTGATTTCTTAAACTCAGCTAGCCTAAAGCAAATAAAGAAGGCAGTGTGTTGGAGATACAAAGGGATTAATCCTAGCAACAAATATGATGAAAAAACTTAGAAAAAAGTAATAAAGAATAAGGTATTTCTATGACAACAAAGATCAAAATAGTTAAAGCAAGGATGTTTCCCCTGCCCAGTAATAATATTTGGCCATGTAAACTCAACATTGAGAAAGAGTGAGAGGGAAAAAAGAGAGGCATGTTCAATTATAGATTCAGAGATAGTTATCAAGAATACCATGGTTTATAAAAAAAAGAATCATTCAGTTTGTGCCAGTGAAATAAGGAATATCTGTAACATTAAAGCAATAATTAACAACCAAAATTTATTTAATTTGGACATGTGACACAAATAAATAATAGATTAGAAAAAACTGTACTTGTCAAATAAAACAAATGAAAAGTAGGGGACAAAATTAGAAATACCACTGGAATGTCTCTGCTGAGGATTCTTGTTGGGAACAGGTTGAGATGAAGGACATTTGTCCATGTAATCACCAAGATTTAATGGCATTTAGCTATTACTTAAGCAGCTTCACTAGTGTTCAGATACCCTGCTCACTCTCACTTTTGCAGACATCTGGAGCAAAAGAATGGTCAAGCAATTTGCTTTAATGTATGTATGAATTTAACTGTATTTTCAACTAAGTGATAACAGACCTAGGAATACATTCTGGTGCAGAAATGAAATGCAAAACAAATCTAGACATTAGAGTTATACTTACAAATAAACCAGTAGCCAGTAGTGGGTTTCAAATCCCAGCACTACCAGTTCGCTATCGGTACCATCCCTACTCATCCACTGATTAAGATATATCACAGACAAGATCTCAACCTGGTGCTTCTTATTAGTGGGGAAAGCCTCAAATGTTTATTATTTATGTGGGTTGTCTCATTCCCAAAATGGATATAAAATACAATGTTTTATGATCTGGAAACTAGCCTCCAGATCGGGCTAAGTAATGAGCATTTTATATTGCCCAGTCCCCTGAGAATTGAATTCAGACCTGCTCAAATGAATTTTTGCTCAAGTGGTTGAAAAAAGTTGCAAGACAAGCAGCAATGAAAAAAAGATACATGAATTAATGAAATCCCACCCCTTTCTCAGTGATGAAGTAGTCAATTTGCACAAAATAGACAGCTGTTTTAGGATACCAGCAATGGGAAACCATCTGCATTATTTCTGGAACTAAATAGCAAAATCTGGATTTTTCTGGCCACAAAACTTTTAGCACTACTTTGGAAATAAAATTGTCTAAATGTAGTATATTCTTGCATCAATACGTTTAATTTGAAGGCTTATATTGTTTCCAATATAATTGGATTATAACAATTCTGCTTTTTTTTTTAAAGTTCTCAATAAGCATATCTTGGTAAATAATATAAAGGAGAAACTATTCTTAACATAAAGCCTGGATAAAATGGAATTTAAATAGAGTATAAGTCTTCTAGCAACAATCTTCACATATGTTGCTTCTTAATTACTTTCAACAGATTTAAAGTTACTTGTTCTGAAAGTTTTCTTTGACTTTCTCCCAGTATATGAACCTGAACGAGACCAAACCAGTTTATTGCCTTAGTATTATATGTCTTTTTTCATTTACTGGCTATTATTTTAGTGACAAACACCCATATTCCTTTCCTTCTGACCCTAGGAATGTTTACCATAACTCAGTAAAAAAAAGAAAAGAAAAAGGAGCTAATGCAGTAAAAGAGAATGTTGTTTCTGTTTTCTAACTGGAGGAACAAACAGATAAAGTCGATCTGACTTCCTGTATAGGTCCACTGAAATTAATAGGAGTTGAGGCAGGAGCATTATTTGGTGTCAGTCATATTCCACTGTAGAGAACTTTGTTTAATTGGATTCATCTTGTTTTTAAAAGACCGTACACCTTGGGAGAGGACTCTCATTAACATGGCCAATGCCGTAGTTGGTTGTTGAAGTAATTAAAAATGAAAGAACTCGGCACAACCAGAATAGGAGCAAGGCTGAGCTGGAAAACATTGTGTAAGATTGAGCACTTGGCTAGAGCAAAGCTCTGGTGGTTCTAATACATGATAAACTGGTAGGTCAGTCTCGAATCCAAATCAAATACAGCAGACAGTTATGGAGAATTTCACAAGCAGAATTTAGTATCCTGCAGAGATAAAATACGAGGTCTCAAATATGTTTGATTACAAATAGAGAGCTAGGAAAAGTTATTCAAAAATATTTCATTCATACTTTTTTAAAAAAAATAAAATGTAATGCTTTTTTAAAAAAAATGCAAAATCTATTTCAAATATTCTACCCTTGTAGCCCTTCAAGAGATGGATAGACTTTGCCACAATTTATCACATCTACAGCAAGGCTCTGCACACACTCATAATAAATAAACATCCCTAATTTAATTCAATGGCAATGAGAATTGGTAATGGCATCCATTGCAAAGAATGTAAATAAAGTCAGGTTCAAAAGAAAAGAGAATCCAAATTAACTAGAGTTGTAAGAAGGGCAGCTTTCCTCACAGTCACACGGTACAAAAAGAGTGGCTGTGAATATAAAGTAGTTGCATGAAGAACTTTGTAGCTGAAGATGATAGTGTGTCAGCTTTATGAATGAAGAAAAAAAAAAGGGACCTGCAGGGGGTTCTCTCTGCTCCTTCTTCCCATCAAGCCATTTTTATAGATCTAAGCCACCTTTATGCCCTTAGGGGAAAAAACCTCCTTAGTCTTCTTACAGGATTTCTCTGATGCAAGCTTGGGGAATTGGGTCTGAAATCTATTAGTAAGTGCTTAGAAATTACATCCAGAAAAGCTTGCAGATGGAAATAGAGAGGATATGTGGCTTTTTTCTCCCAAATCCTCTCTCGGTTTATTCCTGATGTTAAGCATTCTGTACCCAGAAAACTAGGCATATGAAAGAAAGCTTGAAAATCCTTTGTGAATTACAAAATCTGATAAACAAATATAGGCTTCTCTGTGGCTGAATACAAATGTGGATGCATGCTATTTGATATTTGATAATGTTGGATTAAAATATTAATCAAATGTTGCTTTAACTCTGGTTTAGGTTCCAAATACTAAAATCTAACCAAGTTAACAACTAAATATTGCATGTATAAATCTAAAGTGTATAAATCTTATTAAATCAGCATGCGATTAAATGAATTTTGGGATTACAACTAACTTTCCTAACTTCTTTCTTGGAAATATTCAAATATTTCTTCTTAAATTGGAAAATTGTTATTCCTAAATTTGGATTAAGTTAGGATCTGGAACTAACTTCAAGTCATGGGATAGGATAAAGAGCTGTTCAAAATCTGATGTATTTTACGTATATTGATGTCTTGTCTGTGAAAAATACTATGTAATCTGACAATAATTAAACAATTTACAAATGCAATTTGCAACGTATCGGTAGAAAACTAGAACAACGCAACAACTATTAAAATACATTAATATTAATGGACTAATTAAAACATCAAGTAAAATGTAATATTGAATGGCTTCCTAAAAAAGGAAAGTCTTCATTAACTTCTGAAAGCAACAATGGAAAATGGGCCTCCCTTGAAAGAAAGTTTAGAGCCACCAAAAAAATCCTTCTCCTTAAATAATCAGTGACATATTTCAAATTATTGGGACAAAGAAGAGGATTTCTAAAGAATATTTCATTAAAGAGGCTGGCTTGTAAAGGAACAGAGCCTTGACCATTTAGAGCTGGGCCGGATGCGTCACGTGCTGGATCTGCCCCTGCCCAGTTTAGTGAAGGGAAAAAAAGTTCCAATATGTCACATGACGATGCCGTGATGATGCAAATTTGACATCCCTGATTTAGAGTTTTATAAGCAACCAATGAAACAAAGCAAAGAAATTCTCCTTCCCATCCGTAATCATTCAGTTTGTGCTTTCAATAGCACCAAAGGATGAAGTGCTATTTCCTTTACTTATTTAGTTATGAGATGGCTAAGTGTGACATATATGCTTGTCATGGCTTGTATAAGCATCTCAACCTTTAAACTTCTCATACCTCAATTTAAACACAAAGAATGACATCATAAGACGCTCCTCTCATGGGGCTTTTTCAATAGCAACACTACTAAAACTGATTTTTTTAAAAAAGTCCTTTCTTTTAGGAATTGTTGATGAATTTCTCCTCTCCCTGGAGATGGTCCAAGAAATTGTCCATCCAATTGCTATGTCAACACACCTGACAGAGAACTGATGAAGGCCATTTGTGCTTGGCTGTACTTTGAATTATACAAAAAACAAATTGGAAGCTCACCAAGCAGTCCAACAAGGGAATTCCAGACTTACTGTATACAGTTTCTGTCAACAAGTAGCCTGTAGTATTGCTGATAAAGTGAATTTTCTGAATACTCTTTACAGATTATATAGAGTACTTTGCAAAAATGTATGTGCTACATAATTTTTAAAAAAATATTGATTATCCAGCTGAAATCTGGATTTTCCAGGTATGAAAATAGCTGATATCCTAACTTTAGTTGCACAAGGACACATCCGACTGCCACAGAGATTTGTTCATTCAAAGGACTGTATATTCCACTAAGATCTGATTGTCAGAACTGAATCTATCAATTATAGAGAAAGCAAACTATTCCAGAAGCTCAAAGAATACATTATCAAAACATTTTTAAAGAGACAGCCACAAATTTGACACAACTGAAAACAATCACTGTGGTTAACTACAACACCTTGAATTTAGCTTGCAGTAATATGCATCTCATACATACTGTTTACATGCATGCAAATGTGATGTTCTAAATTGAGACCATTCATTTGCATTAATTATAACAGGTGTATCTCTCTCTTGCTCTTTCTTTCTCTCTCTTTCTTTCCTTTTCACCAATCTTTCTCCTTCTTTATATCCCACATCTCTGAAAAAAATCTGATTTAGAGTCATAATAAGGAAATGTTATATTTCTTTCTTTTTCCAAAACCAGAACTGACTCAAATAACTAATTACATTGCAATGAGCATTGTCATCTTCAGGCTTTGAAAAGCTGTTAGAAAACATGCTTTCAGCTTTGTTGTCCTTGTCTTCCCTCCCCTCTCCATTTTGAGAGCACCCAAAATCTCTTTGGTTGCCTATTTGCTAGGTCTAATTATTTATACTGCCCAGATGAGAAGCATGACAGAGAATTTAAACAGCCTCTTATTCTTTACTACTTGGTTAGTAGAGAAACATAACTAAGATGTTTCAGGATTTGGTCCACTTCTTAGCATATTGTCTTGGCAGGTCTCTAGAAATAAAACCACTTTGTTAGCATAATATGCTAACAAAGATATCCTCTGTTATTCATAATCATTGTTCCCATTACCAACTGTTGCTATTATTGCTAGCTAACCTTAGCATTATGAAGAATAACCTATTATATACTTTCCATGAAAGATTATATAAACCTATAGAGAGTGAAGCTGACCACACTCTTGCCACAAAACCTCTTGCTACTAATAGTTTGTATTCAGCCATCTGCTGGCAGTTAGAATGCAGTACTGTAGGGCTAACTCACTGCTCACTCCAGGAGTTCAATTCTGAGTGGCTCAAGGTTGACTCAGCCTTCCATCCTTCTAAGGTTGAGGACCCAGATTGTTGGAGGCAATAGGCTGACTCTGTAAACCCCTTAGAGAGATCTGTAAAGCTCTGTGAAGTGGTATATACCATATTTTTTGGAGTATAAGACACACTTCTCCCACCTTAAAAGAGACTGAAAATTGGGGTGCATCTTATACTCTGAATGTAGCTTTTTCAAAGCTTTTTTTCAGCCCTAACAAGGCACTAGAGCAGTGATGGTGAACTTTTTCGGCACCGAGTGTCCAAACTGGATTGTGTGTGCATGCGCGTGCATGTGTGCGTGCCCAAAGACCGGCTGGCCGGCACGCGCATGCCTGTTTTTTTGGCTGTTTTGGGAGCTGTTCTCAGGCTGTTTTTTGGGCTGTTTTTGGCCTGAAAACCGGCTGAAAACAGCCTGTTTTGGGGTCATTTTTCAGGCTATTTTTCAGCACTCCAGCACCCGTGAAGACCAGCTGGCCAGCGTGCATGTGCACGTTGGAAACCAGAAGAATAGCTGGTGATGGCACAGGTACCCACAGAGAGGGCTTTGCAGTGCCACCTCTGGCACACGTGCCATAGGTTCACCATCAGGGCACTAGATCTTCCAAGCTTAGCCTGCTTTTCTCATTGCTTCTCTTTCCGAAGATCAGCTGTGCTTTAGAAGCTGTTTTTTATCCCCAAGGCTCAAAACCAGTGAACTAATGTGTTGAAGCTGACCAGACTAAGGATGCTAGCCAGATGAATACCGTGGGCAGAATCCCCCCCCCCTATTTTCCTCCCCAAGAACTAAGGTGCGTCTTATATTCCGGTGCATCTTATACTCTAAAAAATACAGGTAAGTCTAAGTACTATTGCTATCCTTCTTAAAGTTGCTAAGTTTGAGAAACACTGCATTCACTCCATAATAATATTCCATTAAAAACAAGTTTCTATCCCTTAGTGCTTTTTAAAAAAGGCTTAGGCATACATAGGAAATTGTGGATGCTTCTCAGATGAGCTTCAGAAAAAGCAGAGCAGATGGCAAAATAGCAATGTGTTGCATAATGCTCAGTGCAAATTAGATTTCATTTAACTAAGACTTTTCTAGCAGTACCACCACCATCACCATCCCAGTAAAATTAGCAATAATAATGTGCTAAATAAGTAAAAAAGTAAAGGTTTCCCTGTCCATTCAGTCTGACTTTAGGGCGCAATGCTCATCTACATTTCTTGGCTGAGGGAGCCAGAGTTGTCAGAAAACATCTTCCGTGGTCATGTGCCAAAGGTACATGGCGCACTGTTTGCATGTTTTCAGATTGCTAGATACGCTAGAGCTGGGGCAGGAACGCAAGCTGCCCCTGTTGCAAGTTGCTATTAGCTCCATCTGACAAGCTGAGCATCTTTAACCGCTGATCCATTGTGCCCTCCTGCTAAATAAGTAGCATTTTGTTATCTTTGTTAAAGCAATACTGTACAGTTAAAGGAATACCACCTAGTTAAAGTTTTAAAAAACCAGCATGTTAAGCCTAAAACTTTGCTTAAAAGCGGCACCCTGGAAGGGTAAAAATGCAATTGTATAAGCTTACTATAGTTTATAAAACCAGCTTTGCTGCATTTGATTATTAAGATTGGCTAGAGGTACTAAAGTGATAAAGGAGACTATTTAGAGGTAGTAAACTTTTCAGTTTTATGCAGATAGCCCAGCTAACGCTGAATATTCCTGACCATGCTTTCAACTTTTACTAAAGTAGTCCAGAGTGCCCCATTACCTTGCCAAAGCCACTCAGTTTGGACTTTTGATTTCTTTTACTGTTTTCATTTTGGAACCAGAAAGCAATTCTTCTTGATCTGTAGCTCCATCTGCTGTTTCAGCCTGGTCTTTCTCACCACTATGAATTTTTATTCAGAAGAAAAGTTGTCATTGGAGTCGGAAAGTCAAATATAGCTGCCTCTGATCTGGGGAATACAGGTGTGTAGGAATTGGTTCCAAACTTCAAAGCCAATGAAGCCAGTGGCCATCCTGTAGGATAGTTGATATAATCCACAAGTCTAGGAACTATACATTGTCATAAGAAAGCTAACTGAAAAAAGATATAACAAGCAATTCTGCTATAATAAGAGGGAAGTAGCCAACTGTATGAATGCTAAAATGTATTTTGCTTGGTTTGTATTTTGCTCCATATGTTGTATGAATCCATCCAGTGTTTGCTTTAGGATGGAAACCAATAATGAAGACAGCTAATGATGACACTCTGTCATCATGGCTTTGCATATTTGTTCATTATCTTTTTTCAAAGTATAACTTTTTACTGAACATTTTTGTTATCATGACAACGTACAAAAAGAAAGAACATTTTGTCCTCAAAAATGAATATTTTGCTTTAAGGAAATGTGCAATTTATATAATAGCAGGATTTTATGCATTACATCAGTTCAGAAAAAAAGCCAATTAGATCTAAAAAAAAAGAAAGAAAGAAAAACCCAGAAAAGAGAAGCAGAGGCTTTATTGGTCCAACTGAAAAAATTTTCATCTTACTTCACAGTGTCACATGGACAAGTTTAGCTTTAAATTTCAGCTAATGATCATGCACAGGACACTAATTTTAAATCCCACCATCTGATTTATGTTAGGCTTACCATGTCTTCTGAATCCTTAAGAGATACTACTGAGATATCATGTCTTTAACCCACATTGTATGAATTCACTTAATTACCCAGCATTCCGATTAAAGATATGGGAAGTATGGGGAAATAAAAACACTATCTTGCAAACATCTTTAGGTTTATAATCAAGCATGTCATTTGAATATGGATCCTATTTCCCAAAAATGCAATTTAGTAATGAGAAAAGTAAGGCCCTACACATCAGCAAGAAAAATCAAATGCACAGGTATAGAATGGGAGGTTCCTGGCTCACCAGTAGTAGCTGTGAGATGGATCTAGGTGTCCTACTAGACCACCACTTAAGTATGAGCCAGCAGTGCTCTGCATTTGCCACCAGAGTTAATGAAGTCCAAGTTTGTATCAACAGAGGGATGGTTTACCACTTTAAACTACAGTGGTAAGACCACACTTGGAATACTACATCATGTTCTGGTCACCACAATACAAAAATGTGTAGAGACCCTAGAAAGGGTGCAGAGAAGAGCAACAACAGATGATAACAACAAGGATCTGGAAGATAGGCCATATGATGGACAACTGAGGGAATTTAAAATGATGGAAATTTGAGGACATAGTTTAACTCAGGGTGATATGATAGCAGTCTTCCAGTACTTGAGGGCAGGGGTGGGCTGCTGGGGGTTCACAGGGATTTGGGAGAACCTCTAGCTAAGATTCTGTGCAGTTCGGAGAACTCCCAACTACCACTCCTGGCTGGCCCCTCCCGCCCTGCCCATCCCAGGAGTCCCCACATGGCCCGTTTTGGATGCAGGTAAGTGCAGGGCACGCGTGGAAGCTCAGGAACGGTGAAAATGGGCCTACTAGAAGTTCAGGAAGTCCAGTAACAGGCCCACTTCTGGCCTCCAGAGGGCCTCCAGAGCCTGGGGAGGCAATTTTCGCCCTCCCAGAGACTCGAGGAAAGCTTCTGTAGCCCAGGGAGGGCAAAAACATCCCCCCCACACCGTGGTGCAGGAGGCTGACTAGGCCACGCCCACCCAGCAACCGGGCAGAGAACCCCTTGCTAAAATGTTTGAAGCCCACCCCTGCTTGAGGGGTTGTCACAGAGAAGAGGCAGTCAATCTACTCTCCAAAGCACTTGAGGATAGGAAAAGAAGTAATAGATCATTAAACAGAGATCCAACCAAGAACTATGGAGAAATTTCCTGACAAAGAGAACAACTAATCAGTGGAATGGCTTGCTTCCAGAACGGGGTGCTCCATCACTGGAGATTTTCAAAAAGGCAGACGAGACATCCATTTGTCTGGAACGATAAAGAATCTCCTGCTTAAGCAGAGGGCTGGACTAAAAGTTCTCTAAGGTCCTTTCCAATTCTCTTATTCTATGCTCTATGTATTTCTTTACTTTTCTTCCATCTAAGGTTAGCAATATTGGGTTCCTGCTTTTTTAAATCAACTCTATCTTTCAAATAATCAATAAAAGATGAAGAAATTCTGACCATATTACAACAGCTACTAAATCAAAACTACACCATAATTCGTTATTACAGCATCAATGCACCACTAAAAATTGGTTCTTTCGTTTCTTTTTCTCCAGTTTCTCCTTCTCTTGTGTCTTTATTGACTCTTAAGTTACAGAAGGATACAATTATACAAATATATTTAAGAACATGGATTCTTAGTAATAAAAAGTTCCACCATGGCCATATTTAAACATATATTATATTGGATTGTTTATTTTTATGCTTGTTTCTCGATTTCTTCAATTTAAGATTCTTCCATCTTACAACAACAAAACATAAATTCTGATTCTACTCTTCATCATGGAGATATATAGATCCCCTTTGTTAGCTATTGCACAGATCGGAAGAGTTATACAGAGCACTAAAATCTACTCAGAATCTATGGGAAATCATATAACCATTTATTCCTTCATTCAAGTCATAAGACTTACTGTATGTTCTATGTTTCCTCTAAAAGATTAAGACTATGTGTGTGTATGGGTGGGTAGGTAAGTAGGTAGGTAGATAGATAGATAGATAGATAGATAGATAGATAGATAGATAGATAGATAAACATTGATATGATTATTTTCAGACCTACCTTTGCTGTCTGAAAAACATAAACAAATGAAAAGTTTATTTCCCAGGATCATCCATATCTAGACAAAATTCCACAGAGTTGAAGTCATTTTAGACAATTTGAAATTTCATGGGTAGACTCCAGAGAAGGTCTGAAGCCAGATGATAATCCTAAAACACACATCCTGTGAGATTAAATTCAGAAACATTCTCTAGAGTTGTGGGCTGGATTTTAAATGGAAAGCCCTAGTGAGATATCTTTGATTTCAACTTAGTGTAAATATACAGTATTAACCCAGACATTACAGATTCTAAAGCCATGGCTTGTATCATAATTTGTGAATCCAATCAATTGTAGTTTATTCAATATTGTTAAACAAGTTATAGCTTGATATGTAACCTATAGCCTAATAAAGTTTAACTTTTCTTAAATTGAATCTACTGTTTTTAAAGATATATCAGATTTTGACAGATGTCTAGCTCAGAATTCAGATTACTTGAAAATTTAAAAAAGGCCCAAAAAAGGTGAATCAGTTCCACTTGTGTCACTCCCAGCGATTATAAACCCAAGCAGCAACTAAAAGGATTTCATTATAATAATCCCAAGTGGTCTCTCTCAACCAAGTTCACAGTTTCAGTTTGTTACTCCATTCCTTACTATAAGCTCTTCCTCAAAATTGATGAGTCCCAGCAGGATTAGGACTGGAGTCAAACAGAATTGTGGGATAGATCTTCAAGGGAGACATCTTAAACTAAATACTTTATCCAAAGTGAAGCAGGAAGAAATGTCAGAGGGATGTTGCAAATTGTAAGATAACTAGACAGGCAGAAAAATATGTATTAACCTTGGGAAGCCACCAAAATAAGAACAAACTAATGTTAGTCAAAGCCAAGAAACTCAGTGATATGGGAGTTCATTCACATATTTTGAAAGCTTAAAAGCACTGCCATAGACAGTGTAGAAGTAAATGAAGTTGGGGTTTTGAAAGAAGGAATTTAATCATTTCTTCTAACCTCACTTTCTAATAAATTGTCCCCTGCTTGATATTTTCCACTCAGAAGAATTTTCATAAAATCTGCCACATGGTGCTTGCACATTTTTCCAATCATGAATAATTAAAGCATTGTATGGTTGGTAGGGAATATTCTTGAAAATAACTAGGGAAGGGGGGGGGACATGTGAAAAAACAAAACAAAATGAAAGATAAATGTGATTCTGACCTAATTTAGACCTCTCCCCTCATGCTCCACTGTCTTTATTTTTTTCCCTTAAATAGAAGGAAGGCAGAAATGGGACAAATGAGGCAAAACAGTCAAAAAGTCACAGTGAATCACTTCTTTCATCCTGAAGTTCAACATAGAGATGTGTGGATGTCAGTCCATGTCAGCCTTTTGCAGCAGCCCAGAGAGAAAAACCAACAACATGAGTATTAACATCACCTTTATTGTATGGTTACAGTGAAATAATATTGCAAATCTGAAAGCATTTCTCCCCTCCCTTGTCTTTCCAAGCTAGAGACCTAGTGAGGATCTCTTCTGAGACACTTTTTCCACCCTTGTTTCTTCTTCTTCTGATATCTCTTGTCTGACTGTCTTCCTCCTTTCTTCCAAGGTTATTCTGAAAGTCCATTACAATGCATATATCAAGAGATTCATACTTTGAATAATGAAAGAGCTTGAGAGTCCCAACTTGTGTAATATTGAGAGGAACTCTTGAGATCTTAACAATCCACCCAAATGTATGATGTCTACCCACTTTCTATCTGAAAATCAAACAGCAGTTTGGCTCTTGTATCTCACAAAGATTAGAAGAATTGTCCTTTAACAAAAAGTACTTATCTAGATGTTTTAAAATTCTACCATATTTTCTGGTATTGATCTTTGGATTTGAAAATATGTTCTCACATTGATCTTAACATCAAATGATGCTCAGTCATAATATGTGCACACCCATAACAACTTACTCTGATGGCTATATATTATCTCCAATATTAGAGGCACTATGTCACTCAAACAGTTGCTAGGCAACATGAGCAGAAAAATGCTATTACATTATTATTTTTGAAAGCTTTCCAACAATATCACCACTGTGGAAATAGAATTAGATAGACCTGAGATCAAATCCAGGACATCTTTCTTATATTCTGAGGTATTCCTAGCTTTTATTCAACAGGTTTCCCAAGGCTTAAGGTCACTTTGAACACCCTATATCTTACAAAAATGTCTTTTTTACCAATTTCTTTAAAAATAAATACAAATGCCATGTTTAAGCCTAACAAATAATAATGTAAATTGAACACTAAAGAATAGCAAACCATTCATTTTAAAAACATTAGTTTCTAGTCTCCATATATGTTTATTCATTTGCCACATGCACCCATTATTATTTATCATTATTAGCTAGGAGACCACAATGTTATTGCAGAAAAGTAGTTAGGCTGCCAATTTACCAGCTCTGTTGTAGAACATGTTTGTGTGCTTCCCAAGGTGTGCCAGAGAAGGCAAGCTGGCTTTGCACCAGAAAAAAAGACAAGCAGCTTTTTCTGCAGCAGCATCTTGGGTCCCCTCCCTTCCTGGAGCCACCTTGTAAATGGGCCCCACAACTGGGAAGGTTCAGAGCCAGCAGGAATCTAACTGCCTGCACAGAACACAAACTCGCCTTCCCACAGAAGTAGTGCTTATTTATCTACTTGCATAGAAAATGCTTTCAAACTATTAAGTAGAAAGCAGCTGAGGCAAGTGATGGGAGTTCACCCCAACACACAATGCTAAAATATGAACCACTGAAGCAGGGGCCATCTTCAGTCTCGTTAAGGTTATTCAGCCACGGTGCTTCTACATGCACTCATGAGCCTTATGAAGGCAGTATAAGCAGACCTTTGGCTGACCTGTGCTGTAACTTTTCCCAGCATTGTCCCACTCTTTCTTCCGTCATTTTAATGGTTTTCTCCATCTTCAAAAAAGCAAAGCAAAACTCCTTCTACATTGAATTTCTGCAATAGTCTCAGAATACACGTTGAATAAAGCTATTATAGAAAGTATATGTACAATTTTGTTATAGATAACTTTTGTTCCTAATATCTTAAATATAATGTTTATACTTGAATCCAAATGTCAATGATTTTATTTATATTTACTTATTAGATTTCTATCTTCCAAGAGCTCTGGGCAGCTTACGTGGGGATCACCCTTTATTTTGTCCCCATAAAGGCAATTCTGTGAGATAGATCGATCTGAGAGACAGCAACTAGCCCAAGGTGATCCTGTGAGTTTTGAAGTCTGAAGGCAAAAGTGAAGTTAATTCTCTCCCATTTTACTCTAATACTTTAAACTACAATACTACAATGACTCTGTTTTAGATCTTTTATGACTATTTCAAAAAGATAAACACGTTCATTTAGCCATCCTTTTATGTATTTTTAAGAAAGTAAATTTTGGTAGGGTGTGTGTTAAACATTGCTCTAGATTGTTTTCTAATTATCAAAAACAATCAGAATCATGTTCTACAGATCAAGAGTTCAATAAGTCAATAAGTAACCCATTCAGTTAGAGTCATCACCTGATCTGTAAACTAGATCAACTTTCTTTAACCCACTATTGCAATTCCCAAGATTTTTAGAAATTGAAAGCAATTTATCTGAATGATGTTCAGATTGCAAAAGGCTGATTTAAAGGATGACTCTTTTATGGCTTCATTTAAGCCTCACCCATACAAGAATTTGAGTTTCATAAATGACCATAGTTTGTTTTAAGACTACAAACAGAAATGGAGCTGCAAGGTAGTCAGGTCCAATCACCTTTTAAAATAATCAATGGGCCACAGTTACTTGATGTAACAATACTGGGGATAAATTCAGTTGGCAAACTGCAGTGCATTCTCCATAGTCCTTTAGTCACTTGGTCTTTCCTTGACTATACCACAGTGGTTTCCAACTTTTCTGATTCCACAGACTAGTTGTGGCAATGGGAGCAGCGACAGGGGAGATGATTTCGCTCATGCAATCTAAATCCTGCGCAAGTGCAAATGAAACTTTGTGTGTTCACCTGCCATTTGTGCATCATAGACCTGTACTGGTCTGTGGAACTGTTATACCAAATCTCATTGTAAATGAACCAATTTTGTTATGGCTCCCTGCTGAACCAGGGTAGTTGGCACGGGACTTAGATAGATAGGAAGGCAGGACGTAGGTGGGTTTCTTAGCTTTCCATAGCCTGTTAATCTTCATCCACAAAATATTTTTTTTCTCTAGAAGACAATCAAACTATAAGTCCTAGAACGTAAGCAACTAGGGAAGTAACTTTGAGATTGTTAAAAGGGCAAAGCAAGTTCTAGGCCAAAGCACCTTGGTCTAGAAATTTGAAAAATAAATTATTCCCAAACATAAATCTTGTAAATCAGTTGTAAATCTTGCCCAAAAGTGTGTGTGAATCCAGAACAGAATCATCTAATTTAATGTTCTAAATTTAATCTTTCAATAGCCTAATTTAATTTTAGTTAAACATGAACGTAAAAGGCCAAAAGGATTCTTATTTTTTAAAGATCACCTTGCAGTACATGGATTTGAACATTTAAGAACACAGGTTCCAATTCCTGAAAGGGGGAAAATCTCCATAAAGGGAAAAAATATTACTACTGGAATCATGACAAAAAAACTCCCCCAAAGTTAATTGTAACTGGAGTCCTTGACTGAACTATCTTCAAATAGAAACATATGATAAATAGAACATCTTTAAAAAACATTTCAAAATTTTACATTTCAGTGTTTAGAATCTAATTTCAAATTTATGATAATCTATCAAGCTAAAGGATTATCTCTGCAGTTCTGACTGTAAAGACCAATTTTTCTTTAAGCCTGGAGAACATTGGGGAAATGTGCCTTAGCTCCCAATTTGCTCTTGGCCCATGGTGAGAAAAAAAAAGCCTTTGCAACTTTTAGCAAAGGTATAACAATAGTGTGATTAAAACCAAACAAATAATTGTGGAACATAAAATGTTCCAAATAAAGACAAAAATGAGGAAATGAAAACTGGTAAAAACTCTAGAATATAGCTAATACTTCCAGTTTGAAAATTTCTGAAATAATTAGTCTCAGTAATTTTTTTAAAAAAACCTTGGAAATCATAATTTCATAAGAGTACTTGACAATGCCTTCATTAAATTATAATATATATTCGCAAAGAATACACTAATCTGAAATATACTTAAATCTGTAATACAGTTAGTCCTCAATTTATAACCATAATTGAGCTGAACTTGACATTTATGTTGTGGAGTGAGAAATTTGTTAAGTGAATTTTGTTGCATTTTATTACTTTTCTTGCCATATTTGTTAAGTGAATCCTGCAGTTGTTAAATTAGTAACACAATTGTTAGGTGAATCTGGTTTCCTCATTGATTTTGCTTGTCAAAAGGATGTAAAAGGAGATCACATGACCCTGGGACACTGCAACTGTCATAAAAGTGAGTCCATTCTCAAGCATCCAAATGTAAATCACATGAGCATTGGAATGCTTCAACGGTCATAAGTGTGAAAAATGGTCTTAAGTCACTTTTTTCAGTGCCATTGTAACTTTGAATGGTCACTAAATGAACTTTTGTAAGTTGAGGACTATCTGTATATAGATAACTTGTGGAAATGAAGCGACTGGAACCTTAATCATTGGGTAAAAAAACATCATTTCACATCATTGTCAGAAACACATCTCAATAAACTTGGGCTTTAAGGAAACAGGAACGCTGTATATACAAGAAAGCATCCAGATAACATTTCTGGTTTGGTTTGGTCTAGGACAATGTTTCTCAATCTTGGCATGCAGCCTAGGGAATTCTGGGAACTGAGGTCCACACATTTTAAAATTGTCGAGAAACACTAGTCTAGGAAAACATTATTTGCAAATCTGTTAGGACTGGATTAAGTCCTATTGTTGTCGAGAGAAAAGTAATTTTGTGATAGAGAAAAGCTGCTCTTACCTGATCCCGGATCCTGTCCTGTTGTCCTCGAATTGCTAAGGCATGCTGTGGGTATTTATTCTTTAAGTGGTCCATGAATGCATCCCTCTTGCGTTCCATCTCAGACTTCTGGAGCCCTGTGAGGGCTTCTAGACTCTGGGCAGCAATGACAGTATGACGACGTTCTGAGGTGTGCACCAACCCTACGTTGGAGAAGCGGCGTGTGCCGTTGCCCAGGGTGCGGTATTCCCGTGGATATTCTGCATCATCTGCTGAGATCATGTGGGCGCTAGTCCTCTCAGGATCTACGCAAATTTTGGAGGAGGGAAGGAAAGCAGAGAAGGAGTCAGGGCATCTTTCCCCTTATCTCAATAGTAAAGAAAAGGAATCAGGGACGCTTGATGGGAGAAATTTAGTAAGGGTAAGAAGAAGAAAAATCAATCATGGGCTTAAATTGGGTTTCCATTAGATTAGATCCTCACTCCCAATCCTGGATAGGGCAAGCCAGAAAGAATGCCAACTAGCTGCTCACATGAATTTCATTTTGGTAAGTAACCAACTATCTCACCCATGGAATGAAACGTTTTATTTTGCATTCTCATTCCAAGATGTAGACAGCTTCTGCACAAAGCCACATACATTTCTGACTTTTAAAGTCATGGGCAGATTTTAGGTTTTTGCAGATTTTAGGTTTGGGCCAAAATAGATTAGAAATTTGGAACGAAGAATTCATTCCTATCACTTTTGACTCCAAAGTGATTTCCAGGAAATTTCTAGGATGAAAGGGAGAAAATGTTTGTGGGAATAGGGGCAGAAAAGGCCGTCATCCTTGAAAAAGACA
>WNWU01013589.1:2579539-2610008 GCA_012654045.1 Ptyas mucosa | reverse complement strand
GGGGTGTCACAAAGACATCAAAACTGCTCCAAAGGAGCTAAAATTAAAACATAAATGGTCAAAAGACTTTAATAGAGGATGACGGCCCAAGTACTCTGCAGAAGAGATAGGAAGTGGGCAAAGACAGACAAATATTCTGAAACAGCAAATACAGAAAGAAAAAACTGAAAGAAAACAAAAACAAAATGCAGATTACTTATAGGAAAGGAGGTTGTAAGGAGTACTTTCTGAAGTAAAGAAATACATAATTTCTTAAAACAGGAACCCTGGACTTTTGTACCTGCTTCCTCAAAGGGAAGAGCTATTCAGCTTTTATGAGAGCAGAGCTAGGCCCCCAAACACCCATGTTTCTATCCCAAATATTTTTGCTCATACCAATGGGGGGCGGGGATCCATAAGTCTCATAAAATAGCCAGATATAAAAAATTATCTCACCCGTCATCTCAACTCCCCCCTGCTGAAATAAACAGCATCTATAATTATAGTAGTGATATAAAAAGATATTGCAGATTTGTAGATGGATGACTGCTTTAGTGACAATGCTATAATGTGGGGAAAAGCAAAAGTAAACCATGATTGTATTTTACTAAGAAAACCGCACAGATTAAAAAGAGAGAGCAAGAGAGAGAAAGTGATTGATGACATTGTGCTGACTAATAGGCCCCTCAATGTGAATGGCATTCAATATGATAGTGAGGAAGAGCTGAGGTCTTTCAGAATATTAATGGTATTTATGATGCATCTAGATTAAAACCTTTGGGATGTCTAGTTGATATTGCCCCTATGAAGTTAAAAAATGTGAAGCAATAGAAATAGATTGTGACCATAAAATATAAGAAAAATGAACATAAGAATAGTCAAGACAGTGAAATATAAAGTGAATTGATTACACACTTACATCTTAGGCATCAGCAAATTGGACTGAAATCAGACATTTTCATTCAGTTCATACTGTTTACTAAGAGCCCAAAAAACCCCATTGCTTTCATAGTCAGGAAGGATATCAAAGGCAGGACCTGGGCACAATGCAATCAATGACTAGTAATAACAGTTAAACTTCATGGACAACCCTTTAATATGATGGTTATCCAGGTTGATGGTCCAATCATTGAAGCTGAAGAAGAGGTTGACAAGTTTTATGGTTAAGTTCAATCTGAAATTGACAGAATATGCAAACAAGATGTATTGCTTGAGGGTAAAACACTGGAATGACAAGTAGGAAATAGTAAGGAGAAAAACATAGACAGTATGGCCTTAGAAACAGAAGTAAAGCAGGGAATGACTTACAAGTTTCTGCCAAGCCAATTATTTCTTCATTGAGATTATAACGGATTCAAAAAATATCAAACAAGGAGGGAAAGAGTTTGCTGAACTTCTAGACGGTTCACTAGAAGGTAGTCCAAACATGAAGAACACCCAGATGAGCTAATTCTTCTTTGTGGTTATAGTAACAGAATCTTACAAGTTGAAAGCACATTTCTCACCTGCCTTTATAGCCCAAGAAACTAAGGAGGGTCATTCTGAGACATTTGCCATGTCCATGTTTCTGCTTCAGGCTAAGCTGTCTCTTACTGAATTATTACCTTGAACATGACATTTCCCTGTCTCCCAAGGTCATTCCCATATACCGTTACAATACTTTAGAAGATGCTATCTATTTTGAAGAAACTCTAGTGATAAACAATGATCTTAGATCAGCATTCTGGTCATTGTCAAATTAGAAATACGGCAAACTATAGAAGAAGAATAAGTAAAGGTTATGACCAAATCACGCCAGCAAATCTAGAGAACAATCCAGTGGCCAACAAATCAATCAAAATACCAATACCAAAGAAAATTAATTTGACAGAGTATGCAGTTTACCACATAATGTCCTTAATTTTTTTGCTAGCAAAATAATGTTTGGACATTACGTGATAAACTGCAAAATAATGTTTGGGATTAGAGTATTACATGGAAAGGGTGATGCCAGATGATCAAATTGGTTTTAGAAAAGGCTGAGGAACAAGTAATATTATCATTGATGTATGTTATATAATTGAGAAAGCCAAGGAATATAAAAAAAGAAGTAAATATAGGTTTTATTGATTGTAGAAAGGCCTTTAATTTTGTCAATTGTGTAATTTCAAAATATCTCACTGACCTTGGGCAAAACCTATAAACACGATAGGAAACCACTGTTTGGACAGAACATGGCAAAACAGACTGGTTCTAGTTTGGCAACAACTAACTTTTTTTTCTTATTTATTTTGAAAACCATATTTTTCATTGTATAAGACGCACCTTCCCCCCCCCCCCCAAAAAAAGAGGGCAAAAATCTGGGTGCATCAGACTCCGACCAAGGCAGCAAAGATACAGCAAAGACACAGGAGGACTGAAGTGCTGTGTCTCTATCAGGCCTTGCTGCGAGAAAGCCAGGCTTTCAACGCCTACGGCTATAGGTAGGAAGAAGGGAGCGTCTCGGGAGTGGGGCCTTCGGTCCCAAGTCTCTCTTCTGCCCCCATGAAAATATCCCCCACCCCACCCACTCTAGTTAAATGGATGTAGAGTGATAGGATATGTTTTAAATGGATAAAAAGATCTGTGCTGCTCGTTATCAAAATCCGAGTGGAAGTGAGGACACCGCTGATCCTGATGCTGGTAGGCAGAGGCAGAATTCTTTTTTTTCTTGTTTTCCTCCCCAAAAATTAAGGTGCATCTTGTAGTCCGAAAAATATGGTATATATTGAAGAAGGTTTATTTGAAGAAGATGAGGAAAAAGAAACATCAATGCCTCTTCTGTGGTTATGACTCTGACAACTGAAAATGTAAATGAGTCTGGGATTAAATATAAAGAACACCAGACCCATGACAATAAGTACAGCTACCAGCCTGAGAACTGACAATAAAATTGGAGTAGGTAAATTCTGCCTTTCGCAGCACAGATAAAGAAATATATCAAAGATTAGGATTTGATAGGGTAGTAATGAAAGCCCTGCAAAAAAGTATTCAGATGCCTTTGACATCTACAAAAATTAGAATGTTTGTGGAGTCTTTGGTGCTGCCTGAACTTGGTTGTTGGTTCGTGTATCAAAAAGAAGCCATAGAATGGTTTCTTCGTGTCTTAACAGGTAGAAGAAACCAAGTCATTATGGTTTGCAACCATGGGGTTTTTTTTGCTTACGTAGGAATTATCCTTCTCTCTGGGTAAATATGTGGGAGCATCTATAATATTAATCTTAGATATTTTCTAGCTTTCTTTGGCCATTTTAGCTCTGAAGGAACCATGAATGATTAGGATACTATGACTCATTTCTTAAATTCAGTTACTGACTCAAAGTAGGCTACTTTAATCAATCCTACTCACTGAAATCAGACTGATAATTCATAAGAATATTTCATGCCATTAGACAGGATGTCACATTGAAGCTAGTCTGATTTTGATTAGTAATGTATACAGTATATCCATCCAAAGATAGTTAAGTAAACCATGGCTAACTAAATCATTGCTATACCTAAAAGTATGTATGTGGAAATTCTCAGTCATCCAGGCCTTTGGGGAAAAAAAGCACCTTTGAGACAAGCCTAGATGTATGAAACCAGCTTCTGTTGGATGCTGCAATGCAAAAGGAAACAAGGCCATGTAAAAAGATTGAAAAGATGTCTGGTGTACTAAAATGAAATTAATTGTTTTTTCAGGTTATTTCAACATAATGTTAAATACTTAGTGATCTCTTTCTAGGGAGGGAGGGAGGGAGGGAGGGAGGAAGGAAGGAAGGAAGGAAGGAAAGAAGAAAGGAAATTTGTGTCAATGCAGGCTAGGTTCATACAACATACTAATAAACTAAGTTAAAATTGAGAGGTGGCTTGAGGTTCAGATTTTTGTTGAAATATTCAGCTATTCTCTCAGAATGTCATAATAACCATTTTTTGAGACATTGATAATGAGGATTTGTAAGGCTTAGCTGGATAGTTGTGGGGCCTTTTCTTCTCTCACCATTTCACCATGTGTATCTAAAAATAATATGCTTCTAGAAGAAGACAGAAGTGCATCACTATTTGTTCAAAGATCATATCATTTACTGTGTATGCTTAGATATAACATGGCTATGTAAACACACGAACTATGCAATCAATCTAGTTTAAGATTTATCATGTTATCCAAATCCAACCCACTGTCCCATATATTCAGAACTGCCCATATGAACATTACATACCAAGATGGTGACAGGACAAATAGAGGGAAGGAGGTGACATGGAAATCTGTTGGCAGTGAGTAGCTGAAGGGGAGATCAGTGACCCACAGTTCGTATAGCCATCCCTTAGTGCAGAGGTAGGGAACTATGGCCCTTTTAGGGCTTGTGGACTTCAACTCCCAGAATTCCTGAGTGAGCTATACTGGCTCAGTAATTCTTGGAGTTGAAGTCCACAGGTCCTAAAAGGGCCATAGTTCCCTACCTCTGCTTAAGTGCAATGCATAAACCCACTCTTTTTTTAATCAAATAAGGCAGAATGATGCCATTTCTATGCCCATCACAGTTTCACAGAGTCGTTAAGTCTAAAGAAATAAGGAAATGTGTTAGATTGTGAATAATTAAGACCTATTTTTGCAACCTTGTAAAAAATGGCTACTAATTATGCCATTCAATTTAATAGAAACCTGAGGAATGTTTCAAAGCAGGTGTCAGTCCACAGGCTAGATCATTTCCCCTGAAAAAATATGACACCCTAGCAGCAGCACCAAATGTTATTCAAAATATAATAAAAAAATATAATCATTCTTTAATTGGCTAAGAAAGAAACAACTATTCAGGCTGCCAAGAACAACATTTTTTTTCTATATTTGCTATTATATTTAACGGTGTTTCTTAATCTTTTTTCATCTTGAAATCCTTTCCTATTTTTAAAAATTAGAACTTTTGTTTATGTGGGTTATATTGATCAATATTTACCATATTAAAAATTAAAAGTGGTGCATTTGCCTCCACTACCACTTCTGATGATTGCTTGATGGGATTTTATCATTGTATTCTTTTTCAACATAGACTGGTAAATAGTTTTGATTTTGCAGACCCCCTCAGAGGGTCTTGGGGAAACCCTGGGGGTCCTAGGACCACACTTTAGCGTTATTTCCAAAGCAGGATTTCTTTACAGCAATAATACTATGGCCTCCTTGTAAAGTATACTTCTGCTACAAGGATAGTAATATGGAAAGAGTGTGGTCTCCAGGAAGACAGAAATTAGTCATATTTGCATGATCAATTTATGTCTTTGGGGCTCATGAAGAACAGAAGTTGTGATGAAACATCTCCAGCTAGTATAAGAAAAAATAATCCATTTACATATAGTGCTAGATCACATTTTATTAAATAATTGGCAGATATAATACTAAATCACTGCTTACCAATCTTGGTATGCTAAGAGAAGTAGCTAAAATTTCTGATGCATTAAAAAAAAAATGGGTGGGAGAAGAAAGGGTAATGATGAGAGGAAATAGCTTCTTAGAACAAAGCTATGTGCAAGAAAAATGGTTGGTTTTAAAGATGGAGCCTGAGTGGCGTAGCAGGCTAATGCCTCCTACTAAGACAGCATTTAACATCCAGCTGCCTGCAATTACTGCAAGTTCTAATCTCACCAGGCTCAAGGTTGACTCAGCCTTCCATCCTTTCTAAGGTGGGTAAAATGAGGACCCAGTTTGTGGGGGCAATAAGCTGACTTTGTATAAATATACAAAAGTATGAAGGCTATTGCTTAACGCATTGTAAGCCGCCCTGAGTCTCCGGAAAAGGGTGGCATATAAATATAAATAATTTTTTTTTTTAAAGTTTGTGGTGTCAATGGATCTTATTCTCTCCCTTAAAATCTTTTTTAAAAATCTGAAAAATAGGTCAACATTGCCCCATCAATCAATCAATAAAATAATAATAAAATTATTAGTAAAAATAATAATATTGCTGTTGAATTTCAAAGATGTTGGGGAACTATATTGGTCCATGAGCCATTCTCCTTGTGCTAATCTTGTCAAGTCCTGATATTCATCATACTTTTAACTGATATAGCACTTATATATTTTTGTTTATCATCATTACAGATAATGATTCTTAACAAATAGTCAAAGCAATTTTTTTCACTGATTCAGTCATAATTTTATTGAGTCCATTTCTGACATTTTCTTACCTAGTTATAGAAAAATACACAGAAAAGCAATAGCTAGAATCACTATTTTCTGATCTGTGTGCTAACATATGGTTTATGGTTTATGGTTTATTTGATTTATATACCGCCCTTCTCCCCGAGGGGACTCAGGGCGGTGAACAAGCAGAGATAAAAAACATAAATACAAAATTTAAAACCAAATTAAAACCAAATTAAACAATTGCCCAACAATTCAAACCCATTTTTTTAAAAAAATATATAAATCCCAGATCTAAAAATTTGGATTATACAATTTAAAATTTTCTTATAAAAAGGGGAGATACTATGTCAGGCCCGCTTGATGAAATAAAAAAGTTTTTAACTCACGGCGGAAAGCACGAAGGTCCGGGATCCGCCGAATCTCTGGGGGGAGATCGTTCCAGATAGTGGGTGCTCCCACAGAGAAGCCTCTCCCCCTGGGGGCCGCCAGTCGACATTGTTTGGCCGACGGCACCCGGAGGAGTCCTTCTCTATGGGAGCGTACCGGTCGGTGGGAGGCTATTGGAGGTAGTAGGCGGTCCTGTAAGTACCCGGGTCCTAAGCCATGGAGCGCTTTAAAGGTGGTAACCAACACCTTGAAGCGCACCCGGAAGACCACCGGGAGCCAGTGCAGCTCGCGCAAGAGCGGTGTCACATGAGAGCGCCACGCACATAGAAAGTAATAGTTATATTGATTTACTTAAAAATGCATACTGAACAGAATCCTCTCTGACCTCCATTGGCTCAGCCTATGCAAACCAGGATTGCAATTTTAAGAAAGGTAACTGTTAAATTTTTGATTGTTTGCTTTAATAACCTGAATAAAAATTTATGCGTTAGTAGCTTTCAAACAAAGCAGTTTCAGCAGTGTACAATCTGGTTCCCAGACAGCACTAAGTAGTGGTGGAATTCAAATAATTTAACAACCGGTTCTCTGCCCTAATGATTTCTTCTAACAACCAGTTCACCAAACTGTTCAGAAAGTTAACAACCGGTTCTCCCGAAGTGGTGCGAACCGGCTGAATCCCACCACTAGCACCAAGTGAACAGTTCCCAATGTTTTCTTTAATGTGGACCTCCATATCATCCCTGAAAGGTTTGGAAGACATTTATATAGGCCAGGGGTTGGCAGTATTGTGCCTGCAAACAAAGCGTCCGATGCCTACGGCCTCCAAATTTTTTTAAAATGCAATGGTTGGAATCATACAAGATTCCCCAAATTCCCAAGATTTTAGGATTTCTGCCTAAATCTTCTAAGAATTTGAATGAAAAGGCCAAAACCTTAATTGATCACTCAAATTTGAACATATTTAATAGCTCCCTCTTTCCTTCCTTTCCCCCCCATCTCTTTGTGTGTGTGCACCAAGAACCATTTTAGTATCTTTACCAACCATGCCTGCTGTGAGACCACAGATGGAAATAATTTTATGGTTGTTTGTGTCCTATGCATCTTGCTACTGTAAAAAAAAAGTGATAAATGAGCCATGCCAATTATGGTTTATTCAATTAATCACAGTTAATAAAACCAAGATTTAATGAAATGTTTATGCAATAAATGTGTCTATGTACATGTAGTACAACTAGCTATAAATGATAACCAAATAACGTGACCAAGCAGATTATTGCAACAATTAGTACAACTTCAAATCTATTCAATATATTGTCAGTGATCCTTTGCAAATGTTTGAATATCACAAAATCCACAAGATCCTATTTCTAACTTGTTGATTTCATCTCCTAAGAATAGAACTAGCTCAGTGTCAAAATAGCCATTTGCAATAATATACACTTTCAAAATATCCACTTGCTCTAATAGAGAACTACAGCTAGAGCTGCAATAAGCACTAGTAAGACTAAGGTTCACAAACTGGCAAAGAAAAAACAACCCTTTTACCTTCACTGTGTGGAAATATGGGGGTAGAAGGAAGGGTCAAGCATCCTCCTCAATTTAACAGGGCAGTAAAAAATATTGGAGATCTGCTAGACGGCACTGAAGAATAAGAAAGGTTGCCTTAATAATAGAATCATCTTCATGCTAAGTGTTATTTTCTTTGAAATTTTACGTGTAAAAATTGCAGAGGACACAGTGAGGCATTCTACTTCATAACAAAGTTAAACATGTTAAGCAATTTTGACTAGGATTTAACCATTTAATCTATCTGCACACTGCAAATAGCAGATTGTTATGTGGCATGTTATTTGTTTGTTTGCTTGTTTGTTTGAAGTGGCAGGCTCAATGTTACTAGGCTTGCAATATTCCCAACTTTCTGCTGTTCCAAAAATGTCTTTTTTCTGTCTCTTTGAAAGCTATATTTTCAACATAGCTGTCTTTATCTTCTTTTACAGCACTATTTCTCTATACTATGGCTTGCCTTGTCAGTGTTAAATGAAGTGTAGTTCCTTGATTAGACTGTTGTTTACGCTTAGCTTGTTTGTCTGAATTGGTGGTTTCTTGATTTGGGGTATTGTTTGCTTCTTGATTTTTGGTCTAGTGCTAATCTCAGTGTTAATCTGTTTTCAACTGGGTGTTGATTGCTGGTGAGGAGGTATTTTTGCCAGAGAGCAACAAGGAACCACAGTTCAACTCTGAGCTACAAACATTTGTTTGTATCAATATTAAAGTATGTTCCACCAATCCCCCAAAGGCATGGTTCCTGTAGAGCATTATCTGGAGTGGGGTCAATCTGAGGTCTTTCAGTGAAGCCAAAGAACATGGCTCTAAACAGATTTAGGCATAAACTGAACAGGTTTAGGGACTCACAATCTGAAGAGGCCTCTCAAAATTTTAGATTATTTTGACTTCTGGTTTGGCGTTGCAGCGAGACAGTCGGGGAAATAGCGGGTTCTGATGAGCCCTGTGAAAACCCCGGCTGCGAACCGCCGCCGATGGGTCCTTGGACCGAACCCATCTTGCAGGGACAGGGGAAGAAGAGGGGCGCCTCAGATGACCGAGAGGAACAGGCAAGTTCCTCGGAGGTTGGAGGGAACCCTCTGTGAGTCGGCGGCGGGGGGCAGCAGCCATGGTGGCTGCCACAAAGTTGTGACAACTGGGCAAGAAAAGTGCTGGAGGAAAGTGGAGAAAAATTGAGCTCTTTGAGCTCTGTGAGTGACAACAGCCCAGCCTTGTAACAATGTTTGGAACGTCACTAATAATTAGAAGACCCCTTAGCCTAAAACAGCAGCTATGCAACAAAGGGGCTTTGGAAAAACTTTTTTAAACTACAATTTTAAAGAGACAAAGACCCAAGAAACAACTAATTTTGCAACAGAACTAAAAGAATTAATCTGGAGATATGGTTAAAAGACTAAATATTTTAAATTTTGAACTGGATTTTAAAAAGAAGATTTGATCTTTTTTAATTAAAAGAAGAAGAAATAAGAAGAAATAAATTGGATGGTTATATAATAATAAATAAAATGGAGTTTTGCATGACTAATGGAAATGTGGGTTATAGAGAGACACCATCTGGCATAAAGAGGAACTTTGTAACTTTCCTTTGTTATGGGAAACACTTAGTTTTATAGATAAAAATTATGGTACTGAATTCTGTGGAGGAGGATTTTTCTTTCCTGTATACAGGCAGTTGATTATGGTGAAAAGAAAAGAAACTCCTACAGTTGAAATAATAACAATTTAAATATTGCACAGGAATAGAAGAAGGATTAAGCACAGCCTCAAAAGAAAAAGATTTGATACATCATATCCAGAATAAAAATAAGAAAAGAGATTTAATATGATTTATGGAGAAAAAAATTAAAAATTTGGAAAATGGAAGGAAATAAATGTTTGCATGTGAGGAAATGAAGATAATGTGATTAAAAATAAAATAAAGATGGATTGTAATAATAAAAGGGAGGTTTTTATAGAAATTAAGAATGTTAAAAGAAATTAATTAATACATGTAAAGATATGCTTGATGCAAGAACTATGTTTTAATGTCAGAATGTTAAGGAAAAGAACAAGGATAAATATGATTAATTGAAAATGTTAAAAGGAATTTATAAATACAGTTAAAGATATGTATTAAGCAAGAACCATGTCTCAATGTTAAAATGTCATGAATGTCATGAAAAAGGATACAGAAAAATAAGATTATGTGAAAAAGCAATGCATAGATGGATGGAAACAATAAAGAAAGGTTTAAGTAGAGATTGATAGTTAAACCAACTATGAATATGCTGTGTTCAACAGCCAAAAAGTTATAATATGCTGTGTTGAATAGCCAAACAAAATGATTATGCTGTGTAACAGCCAAACTAAACTGAATATGCCGTGTAACGGCCAAAAAAACAAAAATTAATATGCTGTGTTTAACAGCCAAACAAAGGGCATGCTGTGTAACAGCCAAAAAATAAAAAAGGATATGCTGTGTTCAATATCCAAAATAAATGGTTATGCTGTGTTTAACAGCCAAGAAATAAAAATGATTGGTTTAACAACAAAGATAAAAACAATAATGTTGGGTTTTTGGGTTTTTTTTAGGAAAATATAAAAATGAGGTGGGATAATTAAAGTGAGGGGAGATATGTTGAGAGTGATAGTTAAGATAAAATGAATAATGATAGGTTTAATAATAGAAATAAAGAATATAAATTTTGAAATTAATAGTTAGAAAAAAAATGGGTATGTTGAAATTAAATTTTTTTGGAATGTTTAAAATAATTGTATGATTTATAATGTTAAAATATATCCATCTAAGCAAATGAAAGAGAAAATGGATTGATAATTGGTTAGGATTTAAGATTTAAATAACGGGTTTTTGGGGATAATGGCATAGTTATATAGATAGATTTGAGGGATATTTAGTTGTGTTAATTGAAAAATAAGATTTGTTAATGATTTGCTTTAATATGTGACCAAAGCAAAACTTCGTTTTGAAAAGATGTGTTTTATGTTTTGTTTTAAAAATAAAAAAAATATTAAAAAAATTAGATTGTTTTCATTTGTTATACTGTTATTATAATTACGTTCATGAAAGTAAACTAAGTTCTTCTACCGGGCTTACATGAATCTCAATATTAAGATATACTTCTGCATGCATCAATACCTTCTGTTTAAAGAGGACCCTTCATCTTTTTGTGATGAATTTATTATGCATCTTATTTGCCATTCTAACCAAATTTAGTTGGTTAGAATTCTCTGTTGCATTTGCCAAATAGGGTCTCTAGAGCATTCCTTATCTTAGAATCTCACTACATCTAAATCCAGCTCTGGCTCCAAGCTATCATCTCTCTTCCCCCAGACCACCATTCATCACTCTACTGCAGACACAAAAGTATGTCATATACAATATACTCCCACATACATTTTACTGCCTATGTGTCTGCCCAACTATCTTCCTAATGACAAGCTTAACCATTTCACTGAAAATGATCTTCTCATACAGAGAATTGGGTACAGAATTGGCTAAAATCTTGTCAATTTTACTTTATGGTTCTAGCTATGAGTTAATGATTTTACTTTATAACAATCTGCCTTGCCCAAAGTCATCTAGAAATTGACAGCTGAATTTTTTTTAAAAAATTTCTCCAGTCCTTGCCAGCACTCATTTACAATCCTACTTTTATTTTGTCTTTCACAAAATAATCTCTTAGTAATGTGGAAAAAAAATAATAATAATGAAGAAAGTAAAGAAATGTTGTTGTGGACAAAAATCACTGACAAAGAGGAAACTCTTTGCTGCATCATTGCATGATATTATATTTCACTTCTTTCCTGATTAATAAACTTCCACCATGTCTTTTCATTAAGCGGATGAGAAAACACAAATGAAAAATGAAAAACAAATTCAAAAGGATGAAGAGAAATGGGATTTCCCCCCCATTCTGCTCTGCCCTGCAAATAATTAAATGTTTAGCATGGGAAAAGGTACCCACTGATATCAATGGAAATTTCCCTCCCACAGTTAAATCATAGTGGGGGAGTGTGATTTTTAATAGAGATGTGACATGGGGGAAGGAGAAGATTGCCCATAAGCCTTGAACACTATGCTCTCACATCACAGGAGTTGCTATTGTTGGAAGGGGAAAAAAATCTGATGTAATTTAATGCATTCATCCATAAAACATCAGGTCTATTTTGTGCCCAAGTTTTACACTCCAAACATAAACTTTTTCAGGTGTAACGGTGAAATGTCCCTCCAGTTTTAATTCAGACATTTAGGAACTCTTAATTTAGAAATGTTCATTAAAAATATAAAAAGAAAAATGCTGTGAGGTGTAAAGTAAGCCTCGGAACTGAGAGATACAAATAGTTACAAAAGACAAACAACACAAAGAAGCAGCAGAAACATGCATTTACTGACCTACTGTATCTATTTTGTTTAATCTTATTTATATCCTATTTTCTTCAGGAGCTCAACTCAATAGGCCTGGAGATAGTCCCTTATTTTACTCCAGCAAGCAAGCAAGTAAGTAAGTAAGTAAGTAAGTAAGTAAGTAAGTAAGTAAGACGGTAGAGAGGAAGACTGATAGAGAGGAATTGCCCTACAGTCAGTTCCATGCTCTAATGGGATTCCATGGTCCTTTGGGACATTTTAACTTCTATATCACACTGGTTCTTAAAATGAGATCAAATGTGATGTGAAAGGAGGGTGAGCTAGGAATGCTTTCCACATGGTCAAGTATGGTGTCCTCCAGATACACTGGATTTCAAGTCTAAGCATTTCCTAAATACTTAGCCTTTGTCTGTGGAATCCAAAATAGCTGGAAAGCATTACATTAGAGAAAGATAGTCTACAACATGCGTAACAATGAGTGCAGATATAGTAGGATTGTTCTCACTTCTGCCTCTTCTTACCTCTATGTGGAGTAAAGCTCCACATAGAGGTTCTTGGGCAGTGAAGGGCAGTGATCAAGAGGAGAGAAATTTTGGATTGTCTGGTATTCTCATTAACCTACTTGATCCCCCCCCCACCCTCCAGAGCCTTCTTAAAGGCAATCTAAGGTCAGGCTGAAGAAAGCAGCATCATGGTTGGAGAATTTGTTATGGAAATCTTTCTCCACTCAAGCTCATCCTTGGCCTCCCTGAATGTGTTCCATAGACAGCCTTTTCTAGCATACACTTTTATGCTTTCGGAAGGGTAGTTATGTCAGTTTGTTGCAACAGAAACAACAGAGGGTCTTTTGGGCCCTAAAATTCTCAACAGATTTATTATGGCATGTTTGTCTAACTGCCATAAAGGGCTTAGTCAACAAAAGCTAATGCTACTAAATGTTTAAGATGCTGCAACATGTTTTTGTTGTTTTTTGGTATGCACTTGTTACTGAATTTTAAATGGATGTATTTATTATTGACAGCTGCCCAGTTCACATTGAACATCCATTTTACAATAGAATAATAAACATTTCTCTTTGTCAAACATGTAGATTTTTCCATTTTTTCCATCAGCTGAATTTTAATAGTTTTGATTTTTGTTTAATTGATTGATGATTGTTTTATTGCATTTTTTGTTGTCTTACTTATTTTGTGGACTTGATAAGTTATTGAAAGGTGATATGAACTAAAAGATATTTACATATCCAACAGTGCTCCTCTGTATGTCTCAAACACCTATTTTTAAAAGTCCCCTGCACAAAATTGTTGTATCAAAACAAGCTACACATTATATTTTAACTGATAGGCCTCTATAACTCTATAACCGGTTGCTCCCGGTTCGCACCAGTTCCCGCGATCTGGTAGCGGTGACGATATGAATTTGAATTTGATTAAGATTAGAGATGAGGATGAAGGGTAATATTGGTTTTTTAAAAAAATAGATGAGGAATAAATATGGCAAAAAGGAAATATAGAAATTGTAAATTTAAGTGAAACGACTAAACACTGTTTAAATTTGTGAACCGGCCAAATACTCTGTTCAAAGAAAATACATTGTATGTTTGTATGTGTGTTTCTAATTATTGCTATTTATTCATATTTGTTTTCTTTTATTCTTTAAAGTTTAACAATTCATTCTTTATCTTAATATCTTTATATTTGTTTGGAGTTGCCTTTCTTCCCTTTCATCTTTTTTATTGTACAGCAATCTTTCTCCTCAAACTTACTCCCACTCTCTTTTCTTTCCTTCTTACTTTCTCTTCCCCCTCTTCTTCTTCTCCCTACTTCCTCTTCCTTTCTCCTTCTCCTCCTCTCTTCCTCTCTCTCTTACCCTCACTCCTACTCTAATTTCCCTTCCCTTCCTTCCTTCCTCCCTTCTCTTCCTTCCCTCTCTTCTCCTTCCTTCATCCCTCTCTATTGCTGTATCCTTTTGTGCATATGGACTACTCAGAGGGCTGAAAAAGCTATTTTTAACTGGTCCTCGCACTTTTGACCAGTCCTTGAACTTACGATTGTCCTCACATTTTACATTTTTTGCCCTTTCTTGTCACCATGGTGAAGAGAAGCAGTTGTGAAATGAGTGACATGGTTGTTAAGAATGCTGCACGGGCATAAATGTGAGGATGGTCATAAGTGTGAGGACCAGTCAAAAGTGTGAGAACCTGTCAGAAATGACATTTTTCAGCCCTCTGAGTAGTCCCTATACACATAGCCATGGCCACGCGGTCACATGACCAGCTAGCCATGCCCACCCAGTCACATGACCTCCAAGCCATGCCCACAAAATAAACCACGCCCACAGAACTGGTAGTAAAAAAATTTAGAACCCACCCCTGAACTGTATCACTTAAAAACCATAGAAGAATTATATCTTTTCTTCCTTAATGGATTTTTGTAAGGTAAAGGGGAAAAAATGATAAAAATAGTAGGAAAACACAAGAAGACTCCTAGTGGGGTGAGAATTAAAAGTGGCATTACAATTATATGAAGAAAGCCAGGTAGTTTCCCAAGGAAACCATCATCTCAATGTTTCTGTAGGCTTCTGAATTTTCTCTGTGGAAGAGATCTATGGAGATTCTCAGTCATCCAGGTCATGGTTATCCCAAAGGTACATTTTCAAGAGGCAACCAAAAAGTCCGGTTGCCTCTTAAAAAAGCACCTTTGGGATATCTCTGTGTAAGAGTAATAAAATAATCCCAAATCCCCTCTGGACTCTAAACTACAACATCTCAAAGAAAGCTTATTGCAAGAAAGCTTTCTGACTTTGATACTCACTCACTCACTCACCACCACCCTAACCCTAACCCTAACCCTAACCCTAACCCTAACCCTAACCATTCTCTCTTCATCGGTGCCATGTTTTATGAATGGTTTTGAATCCCCATCATATTTATTGAGAGCCAGCTAGTGGTTAAGGTACCAGGCTAGAAATTGGGAGACCTAGTCCCATTTTAGCCATTAAAAACAGTTGATCTAGTTTCTCTCTCTCTCCCTCCCTCTCCCTCCCTCTCTTTCTCCCTCTCTCTCTCCCTCCCTCTCTCACCCCTCCCCCCTCTCTCTCCCTCCCTCCCTCTGTCTGTCTCTCATATGGTTGTTGTGGGGAAAATAGGAGGAGGATGGTGTATAAGACATGTTTTCTGCCTTCAGCTATTTGAAAAAAATAATAAAGTCAAGATACAAATGAACAAACAAACAAACAATATTGTCCTTTTTCCTATATCTCTATTACATTCTAGTATATCCTAAAGGTCTGTGCCTTAGAATCTCTGACACATTATGAAATGGCTCTCATGCACTAAGGCTCAAGTTTTATGATGGTTTTTAAGAGTAGGATAACCACCCTTCAACTTGATAAATTATGGCGGCTCTGCTATTTACCACAGGAACAAAACAAATTGGACATTAGAGGGGATTTAGTGATATGCAGGATGTCTGTGGACTCAGTTGAGATCCATGTGGTAATTATTAAGTGGATCATTTGAGCAGTGAAAAAAAGATCCCTATTAAATTATGGGATTTAAGAACTGGAAAGATAAACAAAAGAACAACATGCTTATATCACAGTTTTACAAATTATCTGATATTTCTTGGTCCAAAAGTATACCTATTGTTTGCCTTCCTGCAAACCAAGCATCCATCTTTAATATCGCTAAAGCAGGAAGGTGGGATGGGCAAATACTAACATGCCAGAATGGATGGGTGGAAGGGACGAACGCAAACTTTTTATGGGTTCTAAAATAGTTATAATTTCATTGTCATTTTAGTAGGGAGAATTTATTTGCCTCAACCACATAGAATACATCATGGGGAAAGATGCAGCTAAAGTTTAATGGTAATAAAGTAAAAAGCAAATGAGAAGCATTGTTCTATTTTTACAGTTTCAGTCCAACTCAGCTCCTAAATTATATAGATTCACCAGATTAAACATGCACCTCTATGCCTGTTATTATAGAAGATGAGCAGGCTAAGCCTGAGGTGGGGATAAACATGTGATCAGTCTAGAATCACTACATAGACACAAGAGACCTAAGTCCATCCCCACCCTCCGTTAATTTCATTGACCCTTAGGTAAAGTAAAGGTTCCACTCACACATATGTGCTAGTAGTTCCTGACTCTGGGGGGTGGTGCTCATCCCCATTTCAAATCCAAAGAGCCAGCGCTGTCTGAAGACATCTCCGTGGTCATGTGGCTGGCATGACTAAACACCAAAGACACATGGAACGCTGTTACTTTCCCACCAAAGGTGGTCCCTATTTTTCTATTTGCATTTTTTACGTGCTTTCAAACTGCTAGGTTGGCAGAAGCTGGGACAAGTAACGGGAGCTCACCCCATTACACAGCACTAGGGATTCGAACTCTGAACTGCCAACCTTTCAATTGACAAGCTCAGCATCTTAGCCGCTGAGCCATTGTGTCCCTTTCATTGACCCTTATCTAGCAGCAATTTGGCTTTACCATTAGTACCCTAGATTTTTGTGTACAGGAAACATGTTAGTGCTTTGAACTCAATTTCTCTTCCTGGTTACTTGTGCCTGACAGTTGTCCTTCAAGTTAGTTTGATTTTAGCTATTTCCACACTATACATTTTTATCAAATATGTTGTTTTCATTAAATTGAATTCTATTACAGATTGCATTTTAATGTGTTTCTAAAAAAATTACTATGGAGCTGTAGAATCCTGCAAATTATGTAGAATCCTGAGCACTATTTACAAATAATAATGAATTTGTCGTATCTATTTGTCAGAGACAAAAATCTGTTTACCAATTATTATTTGAGAATAAAGATAAAGGTTTCACCTGTCCAATCATGTCCAGCACCTTTATCTATTCATCTCCATTCTTAGCTGAGGGAGTCAGAGTTATCCAAAGACATTTCTGCTATCCTGGGGCCAGGATGACTGTACACTGAGGCATATGGAATGCTGTTATCTTCCCACCAAAGTGGGACCTATTTATATACTCGCATTTGCATGCGAGTATATAAATCAAACTGCTAGGTAGGCAGGAACCGGGGCAAATAATGGGGGCTCATCCCATCACACAGCGCTTGGCTCTTGAACCTGGGTTGTCAGTTTTCCAACTGACCAGCTTAGTTTTTTAACCACTGAGCCACTGCACCCCATTTATTTGAGAATAATAATTCTCAATTTTTCAATCTCCTTTCCCCTTATTTTTTCTGTAAACACCAAAATGACAGCCATTTCTTTTTGTATTTTGCATTTACTTTTTCTGGATTATGGATGCTTTTCCTTTTCAGATTTCAGAATTGAAGTTAAGACGAATGAAAGCATTCATAAAAAGGTGGCAAGATAAAATCACAATCTGGATAGAGAGGAAGAATTGCTCTTGACTTGGTTCATTCTCTGTGGCTGAAGTGAAGTGCCATTTGTTAAAAACTATTCTCACAAGATAAGCAGTTTTGTCAAGAATTAACTCTGAAAATGCCAGTTGGCCCAGCTGACTCTAAAACTGGCATTCAGATGCTTACAAGAGAAAAAATTAGAAACAGCAGCAAAGTTGGTATCCTACTTTGGACTGTTGGATGGATAAGAAACCAGCTGGATGAATAAGAAACCAGCTGGATGGTGGTCAGCTAACACACACATTGCCAAAAGCACCTAAGTCAGAGAAGATGCAAGTGTGAAATTCCAGAACTGAAATAGGTTATAAGAAAGGTCTATTTTTCAAAGTTGGAAAATTACATTGGCTGTGAGAAAAGGAAGAGGGGCTTTAGAGCAGATCTGGGCATCTTTTGGCTCCCAGGCCACTTCCACCTCTTTGGCGGTCCCTGTCCATCCCATGTGAAGTCAATTAGAAATTAGAAATCAAGTGTAAATAAATGTACGCCATGTGTGCATTACACTGCATCGCTTTTATTTTGAAGGCAGCTACTTCTTTTTCAAATTACATATATGCATGCATGCCTACACACCTTCACAGCTCTATTGGTTTAGTCTTCCTTAACAGTCTCAGTTTCTCATGTGGCCGCTTGGGAAAGTTAATTACCTACCTCTGCCTTAGAGGCTCACTATTCTAATGATTGCTAGGAAGCAACAGACAGTGTGCATCTGGACACAGGGGAAAAAGGAGAAGGTGGAATTGCAAATGTATGTTCAGTATGTCTTTCAACATACCACCTGTGTTCAATTATTCTGAGTCAATCCACTAAGCCACATGGGGGAATTTAACCCTTTCTACCCTGGCATAAAATCATATACATATTATTATTATTATTATTATTATTATTATTATTATTAATAATAATAATAATAATAATAATGATAATAATAATAATAATAATTTTATTTCTATACCACCCTTCTCCCGAAGGACTCAGGGCTAGCCTATTAAAAGCACAAAGACAAACATCACTTAAAAATAATTAAAATTATTAAATAATTTCGGCTCAGATTTAAAACCCCAAAAATTTAAAATCCCAATTTAAAATCATTACATTGATAGCCCGGCCTGGCAGAACAACAGGGTCTTGAGAGCACAGCAAAATACACAGAGGTCAGCGATCTTACGCATTTCCAGGGGCAGTTCACTCCACAGGGCAGGGGCTCCCACAGAGAAGGCCCTCCCCCTGGGTGTCGCCAGCCGACCTAACTTGGCCGATGGCACCCTGAGGAGACCCTCTCTGTAGGAGCGGACTGGCTGGTGGGAGGCTATTGGTGGCAGAAGTCGGTCTCAAAGGTACCCAGATCCTATGCCATGGAACGCTTTAAAGGTGGTAACGAACACCTTGAATCGCACCCGGAAGACCACTGGGAGCCAGTGCAGCTCACGCAGGAGGGGTGTCACTTGGGCACAACGAGTTGCGCCCATAACCACCCGCACGGCTGCATTCTGGACCAGTTGGAGCCTCCGAGTGCCCTTCAAGGGGAGCCCCATGTAGAGAGCATTACAGTAATCCATCCAGGAGGTGACAAGGCCGTGAGTGATGGTGCGCAAAGTGCCCTGATCCAGAAAGGGCTGCAACTGGCTGATCAGGCGAACTTCATAAAAAGCCCCCCTGGCCAGGGCCGTCATATGCTCTTCTAAAGACAGCCGTGCGTCCAGGAGGCTGGAGGACACCCAGATTGCGAGCCCCCTCTGTGGGGGGCAGAGATTCACCCCCAATAGTCAGCGATGGCACCAGCTGACTATATCGGGACGCTGGGAGCCACAGCCACTCGGTCTTGGAAGGATTGAGTCTGAGCCTATTTCTCCCCATCCAGACCCGCATGGCCTCCAGGCAGCAAGACATCACATCAAGGGCATCGTTGGGGTGGTCTGGGGTGGAGATGTACAGCTGAGTATCATCAGTGTACTGATGGACCCTCACCTCAAAACCACAGATGATCTCATCCAGAGGCTTCACATAAATGTTGAATGTTGAACAGAAGGGGCGAGAGGATCGACCCTTGCGGCACTCCCCATATTGCTATATACTCAATTAGAAAGCCTTTTTTACTTTAACCTTAATGAGCAAAAATTACAACATTAGTTGTAAGGGGGCAGAATTAACTTTCTATCCCCCAATTACACTGGGATGCAATTTCTCTGACATTACTCAGCTGATCAGCAGGCAACTGCTAGCAGTAGGAAAAGCAGGGCTGTAACCACACCCCTGTATCAGCAGGAGACACTGCAGGTTTCCTAAAATTAGACTGCTGCTTGAATACAATCTGCCTGCACTGGGATGCACTTTCCTGAATTAAAGATAAAAGCAAGGGCATATTTATTGGAAACTGAAGAATGATAGGAATTGTATATAAAAGCAGATATTACAAAAGGTACAGTTGAGAGATACATAGTCCCCAAAGCCTATCAGAGAACACATACATACATGGAAACTAGGAAATGAGTATAAATTATTCTATAGTAAAAGATTTTTCCATGGTCTTCAATATATATAAGATTGTCCTGTACAACAGCTGCTTAAATTCATATTTCTTTAATATCGGGGCAAACAATATTACACAATTGTACACAAGTTACAATTGTGGTTATAAGTAGTTTTCAATTTGTAAATTATTATTAATTTACAACCACAAGTGAAACTGGAATTTCCATTGTAAGTTGATGCAATTGTAAAACAAGTCATCACATAACTGGACTCAATTTTATGACTGTTTTTACACTGTGGATGCTAAGTGAATTATACAATCATTAAGCAAATCCAGCATCTTGAATTGATTTTTGTTGTCAGCAGCCAGCTGGAAAGTTGCAAACTGTGATTATCTGACTATAAGACTCTGCAACCATAATAAATGTGAGTTAATTGCCTAGTGTCCATGCAATCACATGACTACAGAAGTGGTGCAAGTGATAATTTTGAGGATGGGTTATAAATCCCTTTTTCCAAAGTCATTGTAACTTCAAAGTGTCTTAATTGTAAGCTGAGGACTACTGCACTTGCGATATTTCACATCTAGCTGCATCCATCAAGGATTGTAAATCAAGAACTTTCTACATGCAGTTCATGAGTTCTGTCTGTCCCTCCCTTTTTAACTGATTGAATTATCTAATCTGATGAAATTTGAAAATATTTTTTCCTAAATAAACCTTATATAGTTAGAGACAACAATGTGCTTGGTTTTTCCTGACATAAAAATAAGTTTCTTTTGGGCTAGAGCTAATATATAATAATATAGTGATACAATAGATACCAAAAATATGAATGATGGGATAAATGTGCTTTATAATCAGAGCTAACTGTCTAAAGGAAACATGCCAAATTAATGAACAACTCTTCATGTAAATAAAAGTGGATCTCATATGCAAAACCCACTTGACCTTTTATGGATTGACAAACAACAAATCCAAGTGTCTCATTGAATTATGTGTGATATCAACTTCCCTAGCAAGATAAATCAGGAAATACTTCATTGAAGAAGTGATTGAGGAAAATTGAAGACTCAACAAGTCACAAAAATGGGACTGTACAAGAAATGGGTTGAATTTGGATAAAGATTAGATGGCAAATAAAATCTGGTAACAGATGAGCTTGAATCGTATGGAACAATAAAAACGTATCGTATATCCAAGACATTATTAGCCTTCTGGAGTTGTAATTCCTTCCTCTTTTTTATTTTGTAAAGATTGCTTTAGAATCCTCTACCCATTACAAGAAGTTCAGTAGCAATGCTCCGCTTTGTTTTCATATGCAATAAAAGAAAATTCACAACCTTAATAGATTATTTCTCATGGGAAGAAATTGTGCTCACACAGAGAAACAACATGCAAAAACAGAAAGGAAATTCAGGGAACTTGTAGATCATACACTGAATGGAGAGGTGGGAGTGGGCTAAAGATACACCTCTAGTGAAGAAACAGTCAGATTTCCCCAAATTTATAAAGCATTAAGAATGATAACTATGGAATGGATATAAGAATTTCCACAGTTGTTTATGAATGGAACAGAAAGCCTTGGAAAATGATGGACTCTTCCTTGATAATATTTTTAAACTAATATAAGAATGTTTTGCTAAGAGGTCAAGCCATTTGAGTTTTGAAGAAGGATTAGCACATGCGTTGCTGTGCATTCAGGTTTAACAGATGGTATTGGGGGGCTGAACTGGGCAGTCTTATGTTACTGTTAATATAAACTAGTAGCAAGCAGAAAATAGATCCAGGCCTGATAGTAAACCTCTACAATGATTTGCAACAGATTAGCATTTCTGACTACTAGCCAATTAATAAGAAGACTCTTGTTTTTTTTAAAGTTAAGCTACTGAGACGAAGAGTCGTTTAAGAGAAAATCAGGATATTTATATTCAAGAACTATCTGCTCTGCTCTGCTATGGAAAATATATTTCCTTGTTAAATATTTGCAGAAGCATCTTGTTCCTTAAGTTAAGGTGTATTTGTATCTCTATCCATCCTACACTCCCCCTTTAAAAAAACAAACAACCCTATAGCCTGAATTCTGTCCAAACAATTGTAAACAACATTAAGTTACACACAAATATGGCCCAAAGGTTGACTTTATAGAAGGCAGCTCCTGGGATTCTATAAAGTAATTACTAATTATGTGATTGTTAAATCCTTAATGAATGCTCTTGTTGGTTGGTTGGTTGGTTTAAGGTGTCACCAAGTCAGTGCTGACTCTTGATGGGGAAGTCCCTGCGGTTTTTTGGCAAAATTTCAGAACTGGTTTTGCATTGCCTCCTTCCTAGGACGGAGAGAAAATAACTAGCCAAAATCACGCAGCTGCCTTGTGCCTAAGGCAGGACTAGAATTCCCAGTCTCCTGGTTCCTAGCCTGATGCCTTAACCACTAATATTAGACAGGTTCTCTTCCAAATGAGTTTATTACTGAACTAATGTAATATGTTTTGCATTTAAAGTGGAAACCAGAAGTAATTGAAATCCCTGCAGACAAACAATATAAGACACCAACAATTACACTGCTTATAATGCCTTTGAAGAACACCAAGCTGATCCGTTTCAGTGATAAAATGCTGAATTTAATGGGTATTTGGCCTGATCCTACAATATTATCTCTGGACATGTTTGGGGAAGAGATGGATGAATTTTGAAATAAAAGAAGTGGAATTAGAAAGGAAGGAATAATGGTTAGATTAATAGCATTAATATTGCTAGCAAAATGTCCATCATTATGACAGGCAGAATAATGTGATGGAAAGCAATAATGTTCCTTAATATAGTTCTTTACTTTTACCCTTTATGTGAATGACCATTTAGCAACAACCCGCTAATGCATGAGAAAGCAGATGAGTGCCTTCTCAAATGGAAGGGCCAGATCAATCTATTTTTCATTTATATACACTTTTGTGCTTCGTAATTAGGCCACCGCATCCCTTTTTTCATTAAAAAGGACAAAATCCAGAATTTATAGTATAACAACCCCTTCCAACAAGATATGCTTTGTATGCAATTTGTAGCATTTTTCCTGGAGCTTTGCATTATGAAGAATTACAGCGCATATTATCCCCAAAGAATCCTCCCAAGTAACTCAGGAATACTATGGTATAAGGCTGCTCCTTGCCTTGAGCTATAGTTGAGAATGAAGTAAAATCCCTCTCTGTACAGCCATGTCCTGAATTCTATTTCTTAGTGACATGAAGGTGGTGCAGTTTGAAGGACTTCCTTTTTTATAGGTACCTACTGCCTACCTACTAGGGCTAAATGTCATTAAAAAAAAGACACAGTTCTTTGCCCCAAGGAGGTTACAAACTAAATATGGATGGTGAGGGAGATGCACAGCTAGCGGTATAGAAAGGGGGGTGGGGTGGGTGGATGTGCGTGTTTGATGCAGGTACACAATAGCGGACAAAAGATGCTGATGATACAGATGTATTTGGGCAGTAGAGCAGAAAGGCACATTTTGAGAGAAAAGACAGTTGATGAAGGGGCAGAGAGATTGGAAGCTTTAGAACTGCCAGAACTAGCAAAGGCGTTGGTATCTCTGATAAATGATTGCCACTTCTGCTGATGCTTTAAAGCAATTTTGTCCACAATCAGGCCTCATTTGCATAATGAAAAACATCTGCACTATTTTTTTCCTGCTCCGTTGCCAAAAATAGTTTTTGTGACTGCAGGATTTGCATATGGTTTACCACCCTCTTCCTTGCTCCCCCAAAATGTAAATTAACCCTTCCCTGAAAATGCCTTCCGTGGCTGCTGTTTAGAATTCTTTGCATATAACTAGTTAAGGCTAATAATTAGTGGCTCTAAAGAAAATGGCAAACTGCTCTCTTCCCCCACCCCCCTCCAGCTACCCATTGCCAACACATTTGTAACCAGCTTAAAGAGGGATGTATAAGCATTACAATGTGCAATGCTTTGGGACACTTGTGGCTCCTGTCTAAAAACTTCCAGTAGAACCAATGATATTCCAGCAGTCCCGATATTCACAAGGGCAGAGACATGTTTAGCTCTACTTTCAAAGAGATGCTTTTTTTAAAAAATGAAACAGATTATTTTAGTATTATCTATTTTAGGGAAACACACCTTTGCATCAGGGGTGGGTTCTACTTACCTTTACTACCGATTTGCAATGGGGCCGCACGCATGTGCAGAAGCTTCCTGATGACGTCGGGGTCAGTGGGCAGAGCCTCCTGCTGGTTTTACTATCGATTCTATAGAACTGGTCCGAACCGGGGGCAATCCACCACTGCTTTGCATCCTTAATTGTACATCATTCTAATTATTATAAAACTAGTTTTACTGTATCAACATAAGGCAGAAGACAAAATATCTGTTCTATTATGCTTATTGTCTCTTCTGAAACCCAATAGGATAGACTTGAACTTTGGTGCTATCCCAAAATGCAGAATTTGATGGTGAGAAATGTAGAGCGCTACTCTAAGATGGAGAAAACAGGTGCACAAATATAGGATAGGTGGTTCTTGGCTTTACAATACTACTTATGAAGGTGACCACAAATTAAACATCAACCCCCACTATACTGTAGCTGCAAAAGAGCTAATGGAATCTTGCTGAATCAACAGAGTTATAGTGTCGAGAAACATAGGAAGTGATATTTCTGCTTTACGTCTCATTGGCCAGACACCTGGAATACCGCATCTAGTTCTGGTTGCACTGAGAAATTGGAAGGGGCACAAAGTGATGAAAGAGTAGAAGGGCTTGGAGGTTAAAACTAATGAAGGAATGAGCTACTTAGACTAAAGAAAAGAAGACTAAGGGGACACATGTAGCAATCACCAAACACTGGATGGGCTAACAAAATTCAACAGATAGAAGTTCCACAGGGGGAGCTACAAGAGGAAATAAGACTTTCCTCATTGTGAAAGCTATTAAACAATAGCTCCATCACTGGAAGTTTTCAAGCAAACTATTCAACTATTTTTATCTTGGACGGCATGAGAATTTATGTCCTTGGCAGGGAATTAGTCTAGAATTGCTTCCAAACCTAGAATTCTATGATAAGATTTTCTCAGTCATGCTGATTGAGAGTCATGCTGAAACAAAATCCCATCAGTTGGTTCTCACCTTTTTCAATAGAATTGTAGCAGGCAGGAACAGTCCCAATAAGAATTATTTTCCTCTCCCACTGATACTGAAATATCCCCCATTACCCTTCACTTCAGTACAGTTGATCTGATGGGTTTCACTGGCAAAATCATAGAAGAGAAAAAAATGTTATTCCTTTCACTATATACTGTAAACCAACTGAAATTGGCTCTTCTATGATTTCTTTAAATTTCAAACATAAAAATATGTGGCCTGTAGATATTAATTAAACATGTCAGAACTGAATCCTTTGCATTGTCCAACCCTTACACTACCACAATATGGTTGAAAGTTTGTAAGAAATACCTCCTGAAATCTTGCAAGAAATCAAGTAAGTGTTTTTTCCATTAGTTGGGGCAGAATTTTGTTGTCTAACAATATCCTTTTCCCATATAGCTAAGAACGCCCAATAAAATTAAAAGTACCACAGAATGAAAAGCATTAAATAAGAGCACAGGCACATTTGTTCCGTTTGACTGATTCATACGGATAATAGAATTCAGATTCCTATTTGTGATTTATACTGATAAGTTGCTTTCTTTTTGCAAGAGAGAAATGAAATTAATAGCCTGCAAACAGTTTTATACTTTGAAGCATTGAATGGTACAAATACACTGTTCAGAATGGCTTTGAAAGATTTAGGAAATATTTATTGCATGTGTAGAAATGATAAAAAGTGCAGCTCTGTTCTACACTGGCCCAATTCCCTGGTATATCATTTAGAGTCATTATTCTATCCACCCAACCAATTGCTGATTGCTGAGCATTTTACTGGCATATATGAATGTCAGGAAGCACAAGATGGCTGGAGCTACAGCATCACAGTGCACTGGAGGGGATCACTAGAGCCAGACATTTCTTCTATACCAAGGTCAGCAATGGTTTTAGTGCAGCATTTCCAGATATAGTACTAATTCATCTCACAATGCAACTGATTAAAAATGTAAGCCTAAATATCTCTATTTTGAAACTCCACCAAGTTCAGTACAACTTACTCAAGTGGTTTAAAGGACTGCAGGTTTACTCTATTAGAAATTAAGAATGGAGTGAGGGGAAAAAAAGGATGTAGTTACAACATTTTGCCTTTAGGAATCTCTTTAGGCACACATGTTGCATTGCTCCTATGTTCCGTGCTTTTTCTCTTTCCCTTTTACTCCAATCCATATGCAGTTCCCTTTTCTCCAATTACACGCTTCAGTAGTGGAACATGCCAGAGCTTCTGACTGCTAAAGAGAATTAGTTTTAAAAGGCCATTTGTGCAAACCACACAACAGGATGCTGCTTCTTGTGGCCTTCTCTTTTTTTTCCCCCTAAACGGAAAAAAAAACCACTTCTTTCCAACATGGCTTTTCTATTTTCTTTTTTAATACTAATCTTATTAAAGATTACAATTTACAACAATATACTAATGCAAACTAAAAAATAAAAAATAGAAGGTGTAGAAAAGATAAGATAAAAAAGATTTTAAAAGGAAAAATAAGAATATATTAAAGAAAAAGAAAAAGTATATAAAGCCTTTTTTTATTTTCTGTCTCAGTTCTAAAAAAAACTCTGACTCATCATGAGATACAGCTCTCCCTGACATTTTTTGGGGAGGCAAACTGAATAGGGAGGCAATCTTGCAGAGAAGGGATGCCTTCAACTAAGCCCAGATCCAGTGAGAAGTAGCCATGCAAAGAAGCTTTCTCTATGAAACTAGGCGTTCATCAGAAGATGGGTGGAGATGAATGGAGAATCTCCAAGGTTGGAGAAGTGTACAGCACCCTGCATGACAGCAGTCATGACTGCATAGCAATATTAAAGTCCAAGACCTTGATGATTAGTGTTGGGGAACAGTCTTCCAGTTTCTATCCACAATGTTACAGGTCTAATTCCATGGCAACTTCTGCATTTCGCTTTTAAATGTTGGGTGAACTGTGGGTCACAGTTCACCAACTGTGCTGTTGGTGAACTATGGGTCACATCTGGGGTCAGTTTCAATCCTCAAGGCAGGTGTGTCTGCATGTTGATCTGATAATTAAGAATCCTTGGTGGTCTATGAACCGGGTTGTTTCCTTGCAGACATTTCATTACCTAAACTAGGAAACATTATCAGTGCCAGTCCTAGGCCTAGCACTGATGATGTTATCTAAATTTCTCCTTTATTGGACTGCTACTAAAAGTGATGTGGGAAGTACTGTTTTTATTAATTGTTTGGACAAGTCCATTAAGTTTTCTTATCAAAGCTTTTGGAAATAGTTTGTCATTGCCTCCTTCCTATCGCTGAGAGAGAAAGTAACTGGCCCAAGGTCATCCAGGTAGCTATGTGCCTGAAGTGGGACTAGAACTCATGAACTTGGTTTATAACCTGATTCCTTCCAATTTTTAGCCTGATTCCTTATTCCTTGGTTGTCCTAGCTTAACTTCTAAACTATGACACTGTACTTCAAAATCGTTGGTAATGCCCCAGTCATTTGTACATTAAGATAAATGTACAGATGTGGTATCTGGTTAAATTATATAGCTTACTGAAAATACTCAAAAACATGAATTTTAAAAAGGTGGGTGTGTATTCAAATACATGCATTTATTCTATGGAGACTATCCAAAACATTTACACATCATCAGAAAAGAGTAGTTCCTCATTAGATAAGTATATGTCTCTGATATGATTAAAAGTAGTAGAGAGAACTGATTGATGGAGCACAATATGCCTAGGTTTCCAGGGGATTATTTCCTTGTTAATTATTGGGAAGAAAGACAACACTGATTCTTGGGTTTTCTGCCTCGAGCATGAAAACATTCCTGGATAAAAAAAAAAAAAAAGCTTGTATTACATGCTAGTCCGATAAATTAATGATGGCAGAAATATGCTCAATGTATGGGAAAAATCTAAAATTTGAGTGCATGGTCTGCATTTGCTGCTCTAGCCAAATTTCAAAGCCGCAGTAAAACTCTGTAATTTGCTTGAATTTAGTTCCTCACTCTACCTTTTCACTTGGATTCTATCACTGCCAACCTTTCCTCCCCTATCCTTTTCACCTGCCAAAAACTGTCCGGTTTCCATCCTGCTCTCTGAACAATAGCAAATTGCCTGAAGCTCTGCCCAGTCTATAGAACATCCTCAACACGCCCCCCCCCCCACTCCCACAGCTTCTCTCTCAGTAGCTAATGGCTGAGATTCTGTTTGCAATGCCAGAAGCAATTTGAGCACAAAAATGGGATCTCTCTCTCTCTCTCTCTCTTTCCCCCTCCCCCCTCCCTCCATCCCTACCCCCTCTCTCCCCCTCCCTCCCAGAAGGGATTTGCTCCAACCCTCAACCCAGTTTCTCTCCCATTATGGTGGACTTAACCTCTTTAATACCAGGCATTTATCCCAAAAAGAAATCCTGAGTTTCACATTTTTAAAAGCTTAAATAAACAGGAGCACCTCATTCACTGTTTCATATGCATGGACCTGCAACCTCCATATCCCAGATATAATGTCAAACATTTGCCCTACAGCAACTCCTGCTCAGCTAAGGGTCATTGTGGCATATGTATATAAGGGGAGATAGGGACCCTCTTCTTATGATGGGGTGATAGCAGCACTGCTATAAGGATGAAATAAAAGATCAGTGTCATCTGCTAAGATTTTGGTTGGTGGGAATGTCCTTCAGCCATGTGACTGGCTGAAGTAGGAGTTTAGAGAAGGAAGGCTCTTTAGAGTTCAATGAAGCCATGCCATGACTTCCTTATTTTTTATTATTTAAGACTACACCATTTTATAATTGAATATTGTATGGGTTTTTTTCCCTTTTGCAACCTCTAGTTTTATAATCTGATGTGGTTGACCATTTAGTACTCTGTTTGTAGTATTCTATTGCTATATTTTCTTTATTCCTAGTTTAATCAGAATAATAGATTTCTATTTGAATGCTATAAGCTCTGTTATAAACTGTACATTACAATGGTCAATGACCACAAGGAAGAAGTTCTGCCCCTGCTGTCCCACCAGGTTTTGCCCAAGCAGCCATTTTGAACCAGGATAAGGGTGGAGAAAGCAATTGCCTAGCAATTAATTATCTCTCACAGAAAGGTCAAGAGGTCTAGAACAAAACAAATTTGTCTAGTGCAACTAGGGACAAAAGTAGCAATGAAGAATGAATGAGTTAATCAGATGGATGTAGTGATGGGGAGAGAAGAACAAAAATGAATATAGAAGCAGAAAGGCCTCTCCCCATTCCCAAACAAGCTGACTAATGAAAAGATTTCCTTTCTCTTACCCTCTGGATAATTCAGGAGGAGCTCCAAGCAAGCTGGAACAGTGTCACTCCAAGAGTTTTCAAGATCTTTTCTTGGATGTGCAGAGACTCCTTAGGTCACAACCAGGATCAGAGCCAAACCAATGCCAAGACAAAATTCTTCCAGAAACAGAGATGCATCAAAGGACTTCACTGAAGCAAGTGTTGCATTCAGGTCCATATATTCTGATTTATCCATTCATTTTCCTTCTACCTGCAATGGAGGTTTTGTTCCTGAGGTGGAAGACACACCTGAGGATGTCACTGGGTTAGAGATGTGATAGCCCCTTTCTCACATACAGAAATATAGCTGCCTTAGAAAATGTGATTCTGCAGCAAAGGCAGTTCAGGTTGGTAAAGCTCCTCTCTCCTTTCAAAATGAGAGCAGAAAACCTTGCTAGGTCCGTACTGCTGCCAGTACCTCACTAGCTGCTGACACCACAATGGGGAGGGGTCCCAAGCTGGACATGATGGCAGGCTTGCTCAAATCACACCCACCTTGTTGGGCGCTCACCCGAAGATTATCGGAAAAGAGGATCGCTCAAATACAGTTTATTACTGCAGTTCCATAAATCTTCATGAGGCAAGGCAGAGCGAGACAGGCAGCTGGGCCATGAAAAGGAGGGAACAGCACTCAGCAGAGCATGAAAAATAGGCAGAGTGATCATCTAGAAATGGACCAAAAAAAAAAAAAAAGCAAGAGGCAGAGAGTGAGAGAGAGAGAGAGAGAGAGGGAGGGAGAGAGAGAGGGG
>WNWU01013589.1:2515613-2579439 GCA_012654045.1 Ptyas mucosa | reverse complement strand
GAGAGAGTGAGAGAGAGAGAGAGAGAGAGGGAGGGAGAGAGAGAGAGAGAGAGAAACCTGCTGCAGGACATGAAATTGCATTGAGGGGGAGAGTTGCAGGAGGGAATGAAAGAAAACAAATGAAAAATCCGTCAGACTGATGAGAATCTTCAGGGTCCGAGCATTAAGGGGGAGAAGGAAAAGAGAGGCATGCTCCTGCTCCCAGGTCCTGCTGCAGCTGCCAAGACGTGAGTCTTTCCACTCTGCATACGCAACGCCTGAGGAAGATGCAAGCCATTCGCTGGCTCACTAGAGTTTCCCCATACAGAGATAACCCTTTCCATTCCTCACTACTGGTGAATTCATGGCCTCCATTCCCTGACCTTCCATCTCTGGCTCCATATGCTCAGTCTCTAAAGTCAGCCACGCACATGGCTATAACTTTAAACCAGCATTTAGTCCACAGATTTGTACAAGGTCTCAGAGACTTAGAGACGCAGGGTATTTTTTTCTTGGAGCAATTAAGAGCTTTAAATATATTTCTTGTGAGGAAAAGTCCAAATAATTGAAGGCAATGGGATATGGGTGATGGGTGTTTTGGTCATCACCATTAATTATTTAAAGTCTATATAATTTACAAGACACACACGAGAGTTATGCCCCTTCATCTGAAGATAAATGTCTCCCCAGGTCGATGGGGCTCAATACGCAGGATCTAGAATATCTGATAAAAGGTCATGATCTCTGGGATAGATTAACAGATGAGCCAAGGAGGCTGCAGAGAGGATTCCCATCCAAGGCTGGATTTCAAATATGTGGGCTCACACATGTCATTAAAGCATAGTGTAACAGAGCCTTTTGAAGAAATAAAATTTTCTAACCAGCCTTCAATGGTTGGATTTTATACAATATGTTTAAGCACAATTTAGTTTGCTTTTTGGTTTCAGTGTAGCTACTGAAAAATATTAGGATAAACATGTTCAGGAACATGCTAGGTTGTAGCTACATAAAAAGTGTAAGTTGGTCTGTTGTATGATCTAGCAAAATTCACTTAATTCTCCAAATTCTCTAGCTTGGCTGACAGTTGGAGGTGATATGAGAAATAACATCTCACAGGTTATTTTGCACACTGAGGTATTCCAGATTGGAATATAGTAATCTATCCAAAGCAACTGTATCTAATATCCCAAAAAGTTAGTGCCAAATTTAATGGGCAACTCAACTGTCAGTTGTTCAATTTTTCTTTTCCTTTGTTTCTTTCTTTGTTTGTTTGTATTGGTTCACCACCAATCACTTTGATTGGTTCACCACCAGAACATCAGTGCATAAATTAGAATCTCACTCATTCCAATTGGAGAGGCATTGCATTTATAGGCAAATAGGTTTTAATGAAAAACATCAGAAAGAATTGCATAGTGTAGTAGTAATTTCAATATCGTTGGGACTTGTGTGTCCAATCACACTTGGCCAATAAAGAATATTCTATTCTATTCTATTCTATTCAGTCTAGTCTAGTCTAGTCTAGTCTAGTCTAGTCTAGTCTAGTCTAGTCTAGTCTAGTCTAGTCTAGTCTAGTCTAGTCTAGTCTCCTAATTAAACAAATGTTTTTGAAACTTTCTGGATGGAATGTTAACTTTTCTGAAAGCTGATTAGAAGTTGTTCAGTACAAGAAAAGACAGTCAAAGAGCCCGAAAGATAGCTCTGACACCATTAGTAAGGATTTCCCTGCAGTACAGATACACAAAGAATAGGCAGAGTTCCATTTCTACACTGGAGTTGCTGCTATTATGTCTCACCTGCCAACAGCAGTAATCACTGTCAAGTTACAGAATCATGTTCTAGAGCTGTCTTCCCCAATCTGATTTCTTCTACATGTTCTGGACTACAGTTCTAATTTACAGTTCTGATAATGGAGAATATTGGTAGCTCAGGGTTGAAATGAGGAGTCTTTCGTGCTCTCAGCACTTGGGTGCTTTCTTGCAGACATTTCATTACCAAACTAGATAACATCATCAGTGGACTGGTATAATGAAATGTCTGCAAGAAAATAATCTCAGAGAGCACTAAGGTCTATAATTTCTATAATGTAATTGGTAATATGGCTATGCTGACCAGAAAATATGAGAGTTGTGGTGCACCCTACTAGAAGGTACCATATTGCTGCTGTCTCAGCAATAATGACCATCAACGAGCAGGAACCTTTTATACAAAGCCCATATTTTTCATCTCATTTACACTTTTCCCAGAATTGTCTTCAATAGTCTATCTGTGACTTCTAATCACAGCACACCGCTCATTAGAAAATTTGAACATGACTATTATCTAGAATGGGAAAAGTGGTATACTTGGTTGAAAAATAGAAAAAGGAAAATAGAATAAAGAACAATTGGAGTTACAGAAACAGGAACATAAATCACTAGCATAAGTTAATAGTAATTAAAGTAAATAATAAAAATAGATATATGAATAAGATCAAACAAACAAGAGTCAAAACACAAATAAGAACATACATTATTGTTGTGATATAGTTGACAAAATGTATATTTGAACTCTTTGTTTTCATGTTTGGTTTGTATGTTTTACTATCACTAGTTTTGTTTTGTGTGTACTTTTAAACAAATAAAAATTTATTTTAAAAAAAAAAGAAAATTTGATGGAGAAAAAGTTAACTTCAGGACTCTAAAAGAACTATATTGATCTGCAAAGAAGACTCTAACAATACAACTACTTCATTTTACTCTGTATGCACCCAACAATTAATGAAATTATTTTGGGGGAAAAAATGTGGAGAATTTTGGCAGCTATCCTGATAGTCCAAGCTACTTTGCCCAGACTGTTTTCCAGCTAGCAGAATTATTATATTGTAATTTGTTTGACCAATTTAATTACCATATTTGTACACCAGCTTCATCTACTGGATTCAGGTTAATAAACAGCAAATAGATCAAATATATTGTTTGGTTGGACTTTGTAAGATTAACTGCTAGTTCATTGTTGTTTTAACTGTATAGTTGCTGAAGGTATGCTATTAGTTTCTATTCTGATTTTTTTTAACTTGATTTTTTAATGGAATGGGAAGTATGTTTTTTAATGTGTTCATTGTTATGTTTCGGTATATGCTTTTATGATTGCAAACTGCTTGGAGCCATTTGGAATTTGAAGGTATATAGAGGCTGTAATAAATCAATAAACAAATCCTCAACATAAGCAGATTAATGATACAATAAAGCACTAGTAAAGCACAGTGTAGGCTAAAGGTTTTCTCAAATTAAAACGTCAGCAAAACTGTAAAGTCTTTAACTTGGCATCAAAAAGCAAAAATGTAAGTGCCACACTTCTTTTTAAGAAGCATTTCATGTGGACATCACCGCAACACAACACGCTCCCTTTTTTGTTGCTGTATAGCATTTTTTCAGATAGGACAATAATCACTGTAGATAGAAGGAGGATTTATATATTCTGAGGTTTGTATGGACCCAAGTGTCTTAATTTCCAGTGCTGGTCAAGCCATCAGTGTTAGCAGAAATGCGGTTCTAGTATCACAAATTATATTCTCCCTTAGGAGTGAATAATAGTAATTAATTTATATTCAGAAAGTTAACAAGATTCATTTGAGAAAGCTCTTACAAAGGGTGCTTAACTATTTCTTGGCCGATGAAACAATTTTCCTTCAGTATATCTAGAAATATGCATGGGTAGGGTTTGGGGTTCCTTCTGGGGTTTTTTGGTCCTTTTGTGCAGACCACAGACCTATTTGGTTGTATGCAGATCCGTGCCAGACCTTCCTTCCTTCCTTCCTCCCCTCCCCTTCTCTTCCCACTATTGACACCCTGAAGGTGATTAGTCCTATAGTACTACAATAAGACTATTGTCCCTTTGTATTATATAGTTCTGTTTTTCATTATAGGAACAATAGCCCTCTCAAGGACTGTTCTCTGGGATCATTGTTCAAATAATGCAATGGATATGAAAAATATTGGGTGAAATGAAATGGTGAATATAGTAGCCCTGTAGGTTTTTATATTTTTTTTCATTTCATAAGTGGAATAGAAATTTGAGAGCAAAAAAACCCATCATAGCCTGCCCAGTGGCAGGGCAAGATAGTATTGACCCAGTGAAAGGGAGGGGAGTGCAGCAGCAGCAAAACTGCCCAATGGTTGTCTTGGTGGTCATAATCTGGACTAAGCCACTAGCCAGCACCACTTCCAAAGTGCCAAAATTCAGACTGAATTTTAGCTATAGCCAGGAACAACACTAGATAGGAGTAGCTTAATACTGCAATGCAGAATTTCTCCCAGTACTTCTCAAGTCTTCCCAAACCTAAATTCATACCCAGTGATAGAAGTAGAAACACCACATTCCTACAGGACTTAAGTAGTAATTCAACTGCTTATCCTCTAATCAGATATATGTTGCCATTGACCTAAAATGCTGTCATGCATTCTATATTAAAAAAAACAAAGCAATCCCTACAACAAATACAAATCTGATATCAGATATGGCAACTTCTAGAATTCGGTAGAAGACCATTTCAATCTATCAGGACATTCCATTACAGATCTTAAGTTTTCCATTCATGAACAAGGGAATTGCCAAAGAAACCTACAAGGTGATTATCTCTGAGTTATAGTTCATCAAGTAGTCACCTGGGTTTGAACAGAAGACAATGATTCCTATCCACCGTACGTGTTAATTAATGCTGCATTGCTAACCTGACTGCTTTGGTATCTATCATTTCTATTGAACAAGTCACTGTACTTACTTTACATATGTTAGCACTTCAGTTGGATTGCTGTGTTTGATACTTTCTGTGTATCATTTCCCTATAAATTCTGTCTTTAGACTCCCTACCAAATTTATCAAGTTGCACTTTAGTCATATCCTAAATATGTTAGGTTTCTCAGAGAGCTCTAGGCTTTTTTCCCTGAATATGTTCCAAACAACATAAAATGTCACAAATTACAGATTAAACCTGTCCCCAGTTTATTGGCTTTTCAATTTTAAATGAAACTTGTCAGTTTGTGTGTCTTCCTCTGCCTAAAGAGACCACTAGAAAGAGAAAGAAGAGGATACAGGATGAAAACAAATGCAGCCACCCAAAATCTGTAACACATAAGCAACTATGGTAGTCCTGAAGGATTTGCTGAAAGTCATTGTCTCTTATAAGGGACTGCAGTGCTAAAGCTAGCTAGTGACTAATGTACGGGTCTGGGGAAGAAAACAGAGTTCATCACTGTTCATTTTATTACTTTTTTTTAAGATCTGATGGTCGACATTTTCCCAGGATTGTCTATCAGTCAGTGCTTCTTTGAGTTCTTATAAATTGGTGCTTGTGTCATCAGTGATAGTATCTATCCACAGTGCCATCTGTCAGACTTGGTTTTTTTTTTCCAAAAAAAATTATTAATTTTTCAATAAACACAAGACCAAAAACATACATACAAAAATACAAAAAAAGAATACAATAGATACAAAAGAAAGAGGGAAAGAAAGAACATTTTTATGCAGATCTGTGCCCATTTACAAAACTTATCCCTATAAAATACTTATGCTCTATATATTTTACTTCATCAAATTTTGTTATATCTGAGCCTGTTTCATCTTTCTCTTTTTAATCCATTTGTACCATTTCTCCCATGATACATAATACCCCAAGTCTGTCATTCCTTTCAATTCCAATGTTAATTTGTCCATTTCAGCACAGTCATAATTTTTTTTGATTATTTGATCCTCAGAGGGTGTCTTCACATTTTTCCAACATTGCGCAAAAGCCAATCTCGCCGCTGTTGTTATATGTCTTGTCTTCTTATCGTAGGTTTTTCCCATTATTCCCAGGAGGTATAGTTCTGGTACAAATGTCAGACTTTTTTGATTGCCTTCCATTTTTGTAAGCATCAGGATCTTTATTTATGACCCTTATACCTGCATTAACATGTTTAAGCATTATCTTCACCATTAGTGTGTCCTGTGAGCAGTTTTATTTTGCTTCATCTGATATTGAAAGACTTGTTCATCTTGTGTTTTTCTTCTTCTTCTTTTCTTCTACCAATTTCAAATAATTTCTCCAGTATTCAAATTCAATTCAAAAGCATTCAGTTTTCTTTGTTCAGCCTTTCTTATGCTCCAGCTTTCACTGTCATATATTAAAACTGGGAAAAACCATGGTTTTGACAGTGCGTACTTTTGTTGTCAGTGTGATGTCTTTGCCCTTTAATGTTTCTTCTAGATCTGTCATAGTCATTCCACCCAGTAGCAGGCAAGTCTTTATTTTGTAGCTTTAGTCACTATCCCTGTGAATTTTTGAGTCTAGGAAGATACAAATCTGTAGCAGCTTGAACTTCTTATGTACCTATTTGCTTTGAGTTGACATTGTTAACTGGTCTAATCTTACATTTTTGTTTTGTTTTTGTTTTTATATTTGAGCAGACTTTTTTTTTTATTTGTTACTTTCATCTTCAACAAGAAAGTGTCTGTAAGCCTATGTGGAATCAGACTCTGGGGCTAAAGTCCTTGTTTCCCTTAGCTCAACTGGTAAATTCATGAATAAATAGATGCATATTTGTGTATCTACAGTCATATATAATTATAAATAAGGATAATCTCCTTCCTTCCTTCCTTCCTTTTTTCTTTTTAGAAAGCACCATCCTTACTCTTGTAGAATAAATAAATTCATCCTTGATATATGCAGAAATGGTGAATGGAAACTAAGAATAAATTTCGGACACTCATACCCTAGTCACTTCTTGATTATTGCAATCTGCTCTACATGAGGCTGCCCTTGAAGAGCATCCAGAAGCTCCAGTTGGTGCAAAATGCAGCAGCCTGCATGTTTTGTGCAGATCTCGGTGTGCACATGTATCACCTCTCCTGCAGGAGCTGCATTGGTTGCTGATTTGCTTCTGGGTGAAATTCAAGCTGCTGGTTGTCACTTTTAAAGCCCTTCATGGCTTGTGACCAGGTTATCTGAGGGACATCTCTTGCTGGTCACATCTATCCGACCCACCAGAGCGGGGAGGCAAAGAATGTTGCAGGTCCCATCTCTTAAGGAGATATACCTGCTGGGACCCAGAAGAAGGGCCTTCTCCATGGTGGTTCCCTCTCTCTGGAACATCATTCTCCCAGAGTTTAGAATGGCTCCCACTCTAACACTCTTCTGGAAGGTGCTGAAGACCTGGTTCTGCCAGCGGGCCTGGGGAACCCAGAGCGGGATTGAGCCCATTAAATGGCTCATGTGATCTGCTGTCGTTGGAGCAGGGGTTATTTTATTACATTATTTTATTAATTTATTATATGATTCTCTCTTTTATATATATAAATATATTTATTTATTTATATAAATATAAATTTCAATATAAATATAAATTTCCAAATAAATAAATAAAATATCAACAATATACAATATTTTTCTGTTTGTCCCTTTTTCTTTCTTTAAAAGAATCCATCCTTTCACTCACAGAGAGATTGTGAATGGATAGGATATAAAAATGTATGAATGAATAAAAGATATGTTTACACTCTTCCTAGCATACACAAATTAAGCAAAATGCTAAAACCATAATATGATTTGATATGGGGACAGGCTCATTGAGATGGCCATTATATAACATATGACATATGAACATTATAACAGCTTCTACAAGCTTTACCGTACCTCAACAATACATTGAGGGAGTTTTCCTATCTTCACAAAATTCAGTGCAGATAGTGCTTGCTTAATTATCACAATTGGGACAGGCAACTCCGTCACTAAGCAATGTGATCATTAAGTAAGACATTGTGTGATTGCAACTTGTGGTTTTTTTCTGCCAGCTTCTTCACTGACTTTCCTTGTCAGAAGTCAACTGTGAAGATGCAATTTGTGATTTTGTCACTGTGATTGCTGTAAATGCTTGCAATTATGAAGAACATAACTCTCAATCACCTGACTAGGGAATTGCTGTGATGATCATAAGTGTGAGAACCAGTCATAAAATTGCTTTTTTAGCATTGTTGTAACTTCAGTCATTAAACAGGACAGTTGTTAAACAAGGACTTCCTGTTGTCTTAGACAACAATTGATATTCCTTCTACCACCCAGCATCATCTACTATCAAGAAAATCAATCATAAACTGCTTCTCTGATTTTTTATCATAATTGGGTTGACCTGTGAATGGCCAGTTCTATATGTCTTGACTTCTTCCCCACTGGTTGTAACTGTTGGAATATTCAATGGCAAGCCCTTTTATACCCTGAGGAGCACAGAAGTTGCCTTGCCTGGGACTTTCCCTGTGGACCAGGGGGTTTTGGAGAATGGACACTTGCTTTGCAATTCTAGTTTTGAAAACTCAGATTTAACAAGATTAAAGACATGGGAATAGTGTACTAATCTGTCAATTTCTCAGAAGACAAGAAAGTTTGAGAGATATCAATTTCCATGGGAAAAATAGCCATTTTTTTTCAAAGCTGCTACTAAGAAATTAATCATTTACATAGGACAGAAGATGGGGGCTACCCATCTTCCATGGAAGTTGTCCTTTTAAAGGATGAATTGGTGGGTTTTTTTTTATTCTGTTTGCCTGGTGAAGTGCACATTGTTCTACCCCCTGATAAGATGATGTTCTTATCTCATCTTTGGTTTCCTACATATTTGGCCTTTTGTGGACTTAATATTCTCATGTCCAAGTACATAGGGGAAAAAAAAACAGGTTGCACAAGTGAGATATCCAATGTCTCTGGCTGCCAACATCAGAAAGACCAGAAAGGCACAGTGCCCAGTAATTAGGCAAGGACAGAATCCTTGGCAAAACAATTGAAACAGGGTAAATGGCTATTTCTGGCCATTATTCTCCCAGGCTATTTTCCCAAAGGGTCTACATGGAAAATTCTATGTTGGGAAAAGAAGGAAAGCACCATTTCCAAACCAGAACAACAAAAGATGGCTCTAGGCTATATCAGCAGCTGATTTGGTATGATATAGATAACATTATGAGGACACCTCCCTAGAATGCTTAGTATTTATGTGTCGTGGCATGCAAAAAATGAGAATGAACCTTTAATATGTTGTATTAACCCAGCCAGTTTTGATTTGTTTAATATCATTATCATTCTTTAACATCATTAAAGAAACTAGCCTAGTGTGAACCCATTCTATTATACTCTGCTACGACTGGAACACTCTGTTCTGTCTCAGAAAATATATATCATTTTAGTAAACAGTCCTCAGGGTCACCTAGCTGATGTCATGAAATGGTTATATCGCTCAACCAACCTCTGTAAAACATGTACCTAGTTGACTCCAAGGTATTTCAATACAACACTCCACAGAAAAAGCTCCTTCAGAACTAAGAGCTTTCACTGGCTCAATCAACTTAATCAATACTCAGGATACAGGAAAAACATCCATCCTCCACTATCATTACTTTAAGTACTGGAGATAGGGAGAAGAAATTTTTGAGTCCAAATATGTCTCTCATCCCAATGATTGGGAATCCATTAACTGATTCTTCTCAAAAGAGGGGAAGGAACAAAAGAAAGAATCACAGACATGCCTGCAGATCAGGTTCTACTTACCTTTACTACCGGTATGCAAGGGGAGTGCGCATTGCGCGTGATTCTGCACATGCACAGACGCTTCTGCGCATGTGCAGATTGTCAAATATGATGTCTGGGTGGGTGGGCGTAGCCTCCTGCCACTTTTAAATACCAGTCCTATAGAACCGGACAGAACCAGGAGCAACCCACCACTGCTGCAGATGAAATGTGCTTTGGCAAAGTTTTAGGAATGCTGTTCTAAATTATCTTCACTAGAATGGTTCAATGTATTCTAAAAAGTGTAAAATGTAATTTTAAAAAAAGTTTAATGTTTTTACTATAACACAAGATGATCTGATTCAGTGGTTATTATTATTTATTATTTTGCTCCATTCGTTTACTTCCTAAAAACAGCAAGTCATGGACAGTAGAGAAACCTTGTGGGTTTCTCTAACGTTCCCCATTTCAGCCAAGATTCAGAGAACCCACATTCTTGTTATAATTCTTTATCCTAAAAATCAGTAAGTCATTCATTATTGTTTTGTAGTATTCTTCAGAATTTTGGACAGATTGTTACTGTTTGTTTATTCACAAAGACGCCATAATATACATTAGCATAAAAAATAATTTTAAAATTCAATAATTCTCAATGCAAAAGCTAAACAATCCTCTGCCAAACTTTAGTGCCAATAGCACACAATTTTGCAACATTCCTATACCCAAAAAAGACTGTTAAATAAACCACAAAAACACAGTTTGGTGGTATAACTTATCTCTTTCTGCAAGTCTAAGTCAAAGACTTGTGGTTTCATCCTGTTTCTGCAACTTATTTCACACAAAAATGCTACAAAGATGATAAACAAAATTCCTATGCATGTCACTATCAGCACTAAAATCAACATTAACATTGGGTGGCAAGAAGCTATCTAAAATGAAGCAATGCCCTTGCCATTCCTCTTTTCTTTTGAATCAGGACCACTGATGACAGATGATACCTTGTGATGCAAAAAGGGGAAGAGAAAAACTAGCTAGAGCAGGTCTGTTAAATTTGCGGCCTGCGGGCCGGATGCGTTACAAACTGGCCACACTCACACCCAGTTTAGCAAAAGGGGGGAAAGTCGTGATATGTCATGTGACAATGCTGGGACGATATGAGTTTGACATCCTTGAGCTAGAGCAAAGCTGACTCTTATGAATATCAGCAGAATTGTCTTTTGAATGGTAAACTGAATGCTAACTGAACTAAAGAAGGACTAGCTCCATATATTTTGCTTCTCAGGATATTCCCCTACATCTCAACTCATTATATTATCAGAGATCAATCTGATTCCATTAGTTTTTTGCCATACAGTGCTCTCAATTACACATGGACAGTTGTAAAAAAAAATACAACTTTATCACTCTTCTACAAATCTGAAGGATGACTGACATATTGCCACAATGCTCAATTCTTCAAGGAGATAATAGCAGAATATATCTGACCTATGGTTTAGGAAGAGAGGGCACATCAGCCTGGAATGGCCAGTAGACATTGTTGTACTGAAAGCTGTATGTATGTATATAATGTCATGACACACAAGCAAAGTTGAGGGATTTGCATCATGACACTATACAGGTAATCCTTGATTTACAGCCACAATTGAGCCCAAAATTTCTTTGGCTAAGCAACAAAATAAATTTTGAAACATTTTACGATGTTTCTTGCCATGGTTATTAAGTGAATCATTGCAGTTGTTAAGTTAGTAACACATTTTTAAGTGAATCTGGTTCCCCCATTGTCTTTGACTGTCAAAAGTTCACAAAAGGCCATCACATGACCCCCAGGGCACTGCAACAATCATGAATATAAACCAGTTGCCAAGCATCTGAATTTTGATCATGGAGATGCTGAAAATTGGTCATAAGTCACTTTTTACAATGTTGTTGTAACTTTGAATAGTCACAAAGTGAACTATTTTTGAGTCAGGGACTATCTGTAATGCTGCTTTTGTGATTCTCCCTCTCTTTGCTTCTTTGGCAAATGCCACTGAATAAGCCCTTTTCTGATCCTACAACTAACTGTCACCTGATTTTGTCTCTGACATAGTAGGTATCAAATTTTACACAGCTGGAGGCAGTTGGAGGCAGTTGGGTTAAGGGTCAAAACATTACTTAAACAGCAGTTACAGTTAAGAATGACAAACAGCCTTTGTCCCCCATGGAAGGGGAGAATGTCAAAGTATCATACGTAGACCAAACAAAAAAGAGAGAGAGAAGATGTTGCCTGAACACATTTCTATCATAATTAAGTGCTACTAGGGTCACTCCAAAGGACATAATTTAGAAACATTGCACAATAATAGAAAAACTAAAATCTCTCTCATCAGAGTTTGATCTCTTGACCTTAACTGCCTCTCTCTATTGTAGTCCCAATTCCTTTCTCATCAGCTATAGTCCTCCAATGCCTTTACTTTTGTCTCCTTTTCTCAAATTATAGGGCTTAATATTCAATCCAATAATCTACCAATCACTTTGGCAGTTCAAGACTAAATATCTCTCTTCCTCCATAATAGAAAATAATATAATATATTATTATATTAAATAATGAGCATATTCGTGTTATTTTAAGACACCCAAATTATCTGCCAGGACCAGCTGTCCTTGAGTCTTCACTCAGTTTAACTGCTGGCCCAGATCTATACTCCCTACAGTAATACTCTGTTTCCAAGATAGACAGAAGTAAGGTACTGCAGTCAGTTGCCGAGCCCCCCAAAAATCAATTTCATTTCTAGCTCCTTTGCAACTATTAGTCCATCCAGTTACCTGCTTTTTCCTTGGGAGATCTTATCCATATCTAGTTATTTTTAGATGTCCCTCTTTCAGGATCTCCTTGGGACGCACATTACTGTTCAACTATAAACCTTCCTGAGCTTTAATCCTGGAAAGCCTGAATATTTCTTCTTCCCCATCACCGAGATTTTTTCTTTTTTTAAAGATTTGCACAGTGAAAGGTGATGTGTCAAAGACAAGAGATTTTACAGGAAGAGAGATTTGTACTGTGGATAAAAAACACAAATGTATAACCATAAAAATCAAAACTCAGAATCTAAGCAGGCAGATAATTTAGGGGCTGCGGAGCAAAAGGTAGAGAGTTATTTAAGGCATGAGTCACAATGAACAATGCAGATATTGAGGGGGGAAAGCAAAGTTTGGAGCCATTGATCTTTCAGTTTTCTGTGTCTGAGTATCCCTAGAAGTAGACACAAATAAGGCTTTGAAACATATACTGAAAACAGATCACAGCTGTCCTGAGTATACCAGCTTTAATACCAACTGTAAAATAGAATTATATCATTTTAATTTTTTAAAACACTTGATTTTTTTCCACATCATTTAGCTACTCAAGTTCAAAGTGCCCAAATCATCATGTAACAATCAGGAGGTACTCGGGTCCAAGTAAATTATCTTCCCCTTTAAAACTTGTAACTAGACTTCAAATTAGAGCAAGACATCATGGCTTATATATCATATCTAACCATTTCTGGAACAAATGTTCACTTGATAGAAGCTAGTTCCAAGTTTTTATCGGGTGGCTATTTCCAGATACACCCTTCAATTGTATGCTCTGCAACTGCTCCCCTTCTTTTCTTCTCTGAAACCAGTAAGAAATAATAGGCTAGCACCAGTAAACACCAGTAACTCATTGCTGTTTCCCAGAAAAGGACATTCTCTAACATCTTCCAAGTGGATCTATCTTGGAATTGTCAACTTTAGAATATATCTAAATCACAGTGACTGCTTAGGGGTGAAATCTACTTACCTTCCCTACCAATTTGGAAGTGCACGTGTCATGCATCACATGCACGCACAAACCCTCTGCACATGTGCAAACCCTCTGCGCATGCACAAACCCTTCTGCGCATGCAGAAGGTTAAAACCAGGAAGTAACAATGACTGGGCGGGTGGGCAGTGCCTCATGCTGCCATCGCTACCGGTTCTCCGAACCACCCATCGCCATCGCTACCGGTTCAGCCGAACTGGTCCGAACCAGTAACATTTCACCCCTGTGACAGCTCATGTGGAATCCCAGTTATTGTCTTGAGCAATTAGCAACTATTTCAGGATTTGTAACTTTCCTTTTCCTCCTCCTTTCTGTAGGTTCTAATTCTGGATCTTATAGACTCTGTTTGTTATCAGTTACATTTAGGATTCTCTAGCAGGACCGTCTCTTGTTGCTGTTCTGGCCAGAGCCCTTTCAGACTTTTGATTCCCCCCTCCTCCATTCAGCCTGCAGTATGGTGGTGCAGAGGTTAGAATACAATATTGTAGACTGACTCTGCCTATAGCCAGGTATTCGATCTTGACCAGCTAAAGGTTGACTCTGCCTTCCATCCTTTTCGAGGTCTGTAAAATGAGGACCCACGACCCAGCATTCCAGCCTGAAGAATTCCTGCCTGATCAAAGGCTGATACTTTATTTCCCATACTGCACTGGCTTATGTTGAGTTTTAATAGAAACAGTTCATACATTAAAACAAGTCAAGGCACACATTTAAAGGAATTAGTTCTCACCAGGATGCTATAATAAATGGTCTCTCTGTCTCTCCCTCCTTCCATTGTCTGTCCGTCCATCCGTCCATCTGTCTCTGTCTGTCTGCCTGCCTGCCTGCCTGCCTATCTATCATCTGTCTGTCTGTCTGTCTGTCTGTCTGTCTTGCTTTCTTGGCAATGAGCTACAGCTGTCTGCTCATCCAGTATGACATTTCTGGATGAGGGGCTGATGGATGCAGATTGAGCTTTCTTTATTACTTTCTTCATCTGTTTTGAACTCAAACTTCTAATGTGATGTGAGAAACTTACTTCTCAGCAGGGAGATGCATGCAACATTGCCAAGAAGGGGTGGGAATAGTTTTCTAACATATGCAGAGACAGTTTCTGGTTTTGAAAGAAAGACATCTCTTCTTTTTTCTGCTACAGAATCATTTTATTGCACAGCAATGCAAGACTTTTCAAATGCAACACACACATACCCAACTCACCCCAATGTTACTAATTTATTTCCATATTTTCCTTAATAACTATCTCTGCTGACTACATATATTTTCTTTCTTGCTGGATTAACTCTAAAATGGTGTTTCTGAACCTCAGCAACTTTTAAGATATGTGGTTCTCAACTCCAGAATTCTGGCTGGAGAATTCTGGGAGTTGAAGTCCTACATTTAAAGTTATTGAGGTTGAAAAACAGTGATCTAAAGAATGCAAGTTCAAAAATAAGATACACAATACAGTACTTCAAACATCTGTAGATTGTTTCTTCTTAGCCTCAGAAAGATTTTAAACCCTGGGGTTGAAATCCAGGCCTAAAAACCAGCAAGGTTTTTTTTAAACATTCAAAATAATATTTAAAAGGCTTCATTTCCTATCACAATTGCACACTTTTGTCACTAGTTGAATAAGTTGTAGAGCAATACCAAAATTAACTAAACTGTTGAGGAAAACTAAAATTACTGTCCAAAAACAAGGCAAAACACTTCTTATCCATCAATATATGAGTTTCAGTAGGGAGGAGGTTCCTCAGTGGAGTAAGGCTTCTTACTTGGAAGACAGTGCCATTGGTTAACACCTCTCTTGACCTGATCCCCATGTTTTATCTGGGGTGTCCATCCTTTCGTTTGTTAAGTTAGAAAATTTGGTGAAAAAGATCTAGAGTGATGATACTCGTGTGACAATATTGATCAGTCATTCAGAGTTGTGCATGTTTTGCTTTTGCAGTAGACATCCAATCTGGTTTCCTGTGGTTTTAAACTTTGGACGGCATTGTGCCATATCCTTTCATTTAGCTGTATGCTTTATTTAGGTGCACAGTTTTGTTGCAAAAATTAATAATTGTTAATTAGAAGTAAAATAAATAATTCTAACTCTGTACGTGATCTCAAGAGTGTATCATTTTTTTAAACTGAAAAAGACAGAATGGTAGACACTGAACCTGAGCCTGTTTGTTTCTGTTCCATCATTTTCAACTGTTTTAGGGATCATTTGACATCCCTCCTGAGTCATGAGTCCTAATTCTACCTGCACCACTGTTGGTTTCTCTTTGACTTGATCTGAAAAGAATTTGAATAGATGCTCTTCCTGTGCAGCTGCAAGGATGGATTTTTTAATCTTGTTTTCCTGCCTAAGAAATTTAATTATGTTTTTGGACCCTCCAGAAGCATCTCTAATAATATGTATTATTATGTTTCAAAATTGAGGAATTCTGATCAGAAAATTCCCCATTCAGACCTTACCAGATGTACTTCAATACGGTTCTATCCTTAATGGAATTTCTATTGTAGCAAAATAGACTATTCCAACTGTGAACAGTTTATACACTTCTATTTGTGAACCATTGGGAAGTGACTTCAATAACTGTGAGAATGTAACTAAAAAACCAAGGAAGCAAAGGAAACTTTAAAATCTTATTAGAAAGCTAGAACAATTTCATAAGAAAGTTATTATCACCATATCTATTAATGGATATAATACTTTTTATTGACAACCCTGTTTGAATGTAATAAGCGAGATTAAAAGATGCAGATGCATGCATGCATATATACATATAAATGTATGTATATAATACATACATTTTATTTTGGAATAAGCAGTGTCATGAATAGCTCAAAAAAGGAATAAGGTATCAAAGAAATTAAAGTTTTGAGATATCTAAGAAAAGGAAATATACATCCATACAATTTATTATACCTCTCCACATATCTCTATCATTGCAAATTATTCTTGCTTTCATACCCGTTACTATATTCTACTGCCTTCTCTTATAAATTTCTACTTCTCTTTTTGAGCATTTAATCAATTTCATTCAATCACAAGTTTCTTCCTTTAGTCTTGAACCATGTGTTCTTCCTTCATATAATGTTGCGGGACCGCCTACTACCACCAATAGCCTCCCACCAGCCGGTACGCTCCCATAGAGAGGGGCTCCTCCAGGTGCTGTCGGCCAAACAATGTTGACTGGCGGCCCCCAGGGGGAGAGCCTTCTTTGTGGGGGCACCTACTATCTGGAACGAGCTCCCCCTGGAGATACGGAGGATCCCGGATCTGCGCACCTTCCACCACGCTCTTAAGACCTTTTTATTTCACCAGGCGGGCCTGACATAATTTTCTCCCTCCTTTAAAATTTTAATATCTTAATATTTTTAATATTTTAATACTTCAAGTTTAAATTTGTTTTAAATTGATTGCGGTCTTAATCTATCTGGGCCAAACTATTTAATTCGGTTTTATTTCGGCTTTTAAATTTTGTATGTTATGTATTTTATTGTTGGCTGTTCACCGCTCTGAGTCCTTCGGGAGTAGAGTGGTGTATAAATCAAATAAAAGTAAAGTAAAGTAAGCCAACTTTTGCACTCTCCTCCTTCACCCACAACAAGAGGCACCTTAGTTCCCCTTCACTTTCTGCCATTAGAGTGGTGTCATCTGCGTATCTGAGGTTGTTGATATTTCTCCCGGCAATCTTAATTCCAACTTTTGATTCATCTAGCCCCGCCTTTTTCATGATGTGCTCTGCATATAAATTAAATAGGCAGTGCAACATTATACAGCAATGCCAGATTCCTTTCCCAATTTTGAACCAATCAGTGGTTCTGTGTCCAGTTCTCACTGTTGCTTCTTGACCTGAATATAAGTCAAAATAAGACAAATAAGATGGTCTGGTACTCCCATCTCTTTAAGAACTTGCCACAATTTATTGTGGTCCACACAATCAAAGGCTTTAGCTTAGTCAATGAAGCAGAAGTAGATTTTTTCTGGAACTCCCTAGCTTTCTCCATGATCCAGCGTATGTTGGCAATTTGATTTCTAGTTCCTTTGCCTCTTCCAAATCCTGCCTGTATTTCTGGTAGTTCTCAATCCACATACTGCTGGAGCCTAGCTTGTAGGATTTTAAGCATAACCTTATTAGCGTGTGAAATGAGTGCAATGGTGTGATAGTTTGAACATTCTTTGGCATTGCCTTTCTTTGGAATTGGAATGTAAACTGACCTTTTCCAGTCCTGTGGCCACTGTTGAGTTTTCCAAATTTGCTGGCAAATTGAGTGTAGCACTTTTACTGCATTGTATTTTAAGATTTTGAATAGCTCAGCTGGAATACTGTCACCTCCACTAGGTTTGTTGTTGCTCAGATTTCCTAAGGCCCATTTGACATCACATTCTAGGATGTCTAGCTTGAGGTCAGTGACCACCCCATTGTGGTTATCAGGGATGTTAAGCTTGTCCTTGTATAGTTCTTCTGTGTAATTTTGCCACCTCTTCTTAATCTCTTCTGCCTCTGTTAAGTCCCTACCATTTTAGTCCATTATCATGTCCATGCATGAAATGTTTCCTTCATATTTCCAATTTTCTTGAAGAGATCTCTGGTCCTCCTTATTCTTTTTTTTAAAATTTGATTTATATGCCGCCCTTCTCCGGAGACTCAGGGCGGCTTACAGTGCGTTAAGCAATAGCCTTCATACTTTGGTATATTTATACAAAGTCAGCTTATTGCTCCCACAATCTGGATCCTCATTTCACCTCCCTTAGAAAGGATGGAAGGCTGAGTCAACCTTGAGCCTGGTGGGATTTGAACTTGCAGTAATTGCAAGCAGCTGATCTTAATAACAATGAATTAGTCCACTGTGCCATCAGGACTCCTATTCTGTTGTTTTCTTCTATTTCTTTGCACTGTTCACTTTTCACTGCATTCAGTTGGGTTTATCTTTCTCCCTTGCCTTTTACTTCCCTTTTTTCTTTAGCTATTCGCAAAGTTTCCTCAGACAGCCATTTTGCTTTCTTGCATTTCTTTTTCTTTGGGATGGTTTTAGTTGCTACCTCTTGTACAATGTTGCGAACCTCCGTCCATAGTTCTTCAGGCACTCTGTCTATCAGATCTAATTCCTTAAATCTATTTGTCACCTCTACTGTATAGTCATCAGGGATGTGATTTAGTTCATACCTGAGTGGCCTAGTGCTTTTCCCTACTTTTTTCAATTTAAGCCTACATTTTGCAATGATAAGCTCATGATCTGAGGCACAGTCAGCTCCTGGTCTTGTTTTTACTGACTGTATAGAGCTTCTCCATCTTTGGCTGCAGAGCACATAATCAATCTGATTTCTGTGTTGACTTTCTGGTGAGGTCCATGTGTAAAGTCATCTCTTGGGTTGTTGGAAAAAAGTGTGTATTATGACCATCATATTCTCTTGACAAAATTCTATCAGCCTATGCCCTGCTTCATTCTGTACTCCAAGGCCAAACTTGCCTGTTATTCTGGTTATCTTTTGGCTTCCTGCTTTAGCATTCCAATCCCCCATGATGATAAGGACATTATTTTTTGGTGTTAATTCTATAAGGTGCTGTAGGGCTTCATAGAATCGGTCAATTTTATCCTCTTCAGCACCAGTGATTGGGCATAGACTTGGATTACTGTGATATTGAATGGTTTGCCTTGGATATGAACTGAGATCATTCTGTCATTTTGGGGATTGTATCCCAGGATTGCTTTTCCTACTCTTTTATTGACTATGAAGGCTATTCCATTTCTTCTCAGGGATTCTTGCCCACAGTAGTTTACCTGATGGTCATCTGAATTAAATTCACCCATTCCTGTCCATTTTAGTTTACTGATTCCTAAGATGTTGATGTTCAGTCTTGTCGTCTCTTGTTTGACCACGTCCAGCTTGCCTTGATTCATGGATCTTACATTCCAGATTCTTATGAAGAATAGATCTTTACAGTATCGGACTTTCCTTTCACCACCAGATGCATCCACAGCTGAGCGTCCTTTTGGCTTTGGCCAAGTCGCTTCACTCTTTCTGGCACTACTAGTACTAGCCCTCTAGTACTAGTAACATATTGGACACCTTCCAACCTGAGGGGCTCATCTTCCAGCATAAACCATTCCTACTTCAGCAACTTACTTTAGTGTTTCTCCTGACAAACCTGACCCTCACTTTCATAGAACAAGGTGGGCAGAAATGAGTGGGCGCATATAGATGGAACTTTTCACTTCTTTTAAAAATATTCACTCCTCGCAACAGGCCACCCACTAACATTCTACCAACATTTGCAGACACATTTTAAAATTCAACAACTTTCTGACTTATCCCATCTATAATAAACTTTTTATCAAGGTTTTTCCATCTACAGTAAATCTACCATAATATTTAAATAAATCTTACCCTATTTTTATTCTACTTACTCCAGGTTTTTTAACCATTTGTGTAAAATATAACATTTCAATCATTTTCCCCCTCGGTCGAAATCAACTATCCTGGTCTAATATATCGATGTTCAGATCTCTATGCATTGTGCAGATTATTTATTCATTGCAAATCTGTTGGATTCTCCACCAACAATATGGCATCATCTACGTATACATATACAGACATGCATGTCCCCAATAGACAATAGAATAGAATAGAATAGAATAGAATAGAATAGAATAGAATAGAATAGAATAGAATAGAATAGAATAGAATAACAGAATTGGAAGGGACCTTGGAGGTCTTCTAGTTCAACCCCCTGTCCAGCAGGAAACCCTACATCACTTCAGACAAATGGTTATCCAACATCTTCTTAAAAATTTCCAGTGTTGGGGCATTCACAACTTCTGGAGGCAAGTTGTTCCACTTATTAATTGTTCTAACTGTCAGGAAATTTTTCCTTAGTTCTAAATTGCTTCTCTCTTTGATTAGTTTCCACCCATTGCTTCTTGTTCTACCCTCGGGTGCTTTGGAGAATAGTTTGACTCCCTCTTCTTTGTGGCAACCTCTGAGATATTGGAACACTGCTATCATGTCTCCCCTAGTCCTTCTCTTCATTAAACTAGACATACCCAGTTCCTGCAACCGTTCTTCATATGTTTTAGCCTGCAGTCCCCTAATCATCTTTGTTGCTCTTCTCTGCACTTTTTCTAGAGTCTCAACATCTTTTTTCACATCATGGCGACCAAAACTGAATGCAATATTCCAAGTGTGGCCTTACCAAGGCATTATAAAGTGGTATTAACACTTCACATGATTAATAACACTGTCTCTAACCAGAAACGTTCCATATATACTTAGCCATATACATGGAAATATCATATGATATCTTTCTCTCTACTCAGGGCTGAATCATCATTCACTAAACATTTCATTATTAGCATGCTTTCACCATTTACCATTCTTATCACATTCACTAACCAGTTTGCAACTTTATATTCACACAAAACAATCCATAATTCAAACCTATTCATTATATACTTTCAAAATAATCAGACATAAAATAAACACCCTTTCTTACACCCATACATTTCTCGATGACTTCCTGAAGAGCAAAAATTCCATCTGTCCAAATCTCTTTGTGGGTGCATTTTCCAAGTTTTATTCACTTCATTTTTTAATCCTTTCAATCAGAATTTTGCCAAATCTTCCCAGACATAATGAACAAATTGATCTTCATATAGTTTCTGCATTTTCTTTTATCTTTCCCTTTATATATGAGAAATATAAAATATACATCCCTATTTTAACATTTCTTCAATTATACCCATCTATATCTGAAATCCCTCATTTTTCAACATTGTTACACAATTCATGCCTTTTTTCCTTGAATGATAATATTCTAGCATTTGCATCCATTCTAGTTTCAGACACATCAATACAGTGGTAAAATCCAATTTTTTTTTACTACTGGTTCTGTGGGCGTGGCTTGGTGGGCATGGCAGGGGAAGGATACTGCAAAATCTCCATTCCCACCCCACTTGGGCCAGCCAGAGGTGGTAGTTTGCCAGTTCTCTGAACAACTCAAAATTTCCGCTACTGGTTTTCCAAACTGCTCAAAATTTTCGCTACCGGTTGTCCAGAACCTGTCAGAATTCACTCCTGCATCAATATCATTCCCATAAAATCTCTGAAATATTTTTTCCAGCATTTTTTCAGTTTAGGTTTATCATTTCTCTCCCTTCTTCCCAAAAAACCTTGTCATTACATTAAAAAATACAAAGCAAAGCAAAGGAGTTAGAAAAGAAAGGGGAAAGGGCTAACAAAAAAATATTAGGGAGTACAAGCAATAACAATAAAAAGCTTCTGGGGCGTTGCCTTGCCAGCTTGTGTCATTGGCAAATTTGACATGTTCCCTTCCATCCCCTCATCATTCATGCCCTTTACTATTCATTCTCCTTACTATTTACTCTTCTTATATTCTAAGTCACAGTCCTCCATATGCCATCATCATTGCCAGATGGACCCACAGATGTTGACTTCCAGCCTCTATCATGGCTTTCATCAATCAAACTTCCACATAACACTTTTAGTAAGATAAGAAAAGGTTACCAGCATTCCAGACTAAGGACAGTACTGTTCATTTGAGGCACATTTTGGCCAGTATGCCACAAATGCAACCAAAACCTGGTTTTATTCCAAGGATTTTCATGCTATGTAAGCACGTAAACTAAATCTCTAACCTACAGATTACTCTGCAAGCCTACATACTGCTATCTGCCCCCTACCAACAACAAGTACCATCCTGAAACACACTCTAGTTATAGAATAAAATACTAAATTTCTAAAGGAGTAAATGACGAAAATCAATCACTTGATATGCCTGAAAAGTAAAGCATATTGACTGTAATGAAGTGGAAATCCAATGTGAATCTCTTACTTTTGATACCTTTCTAAAGAGGGTCTTTTCATATCAAGCTGCTGCTCTGGAGCATAACAATTTCTTTCATTCATTCTTTATATCTTTAAAAATAATTATTTCACTTTTATGCTGCATTCTATATATACAAAGTACTTACAACCTGAGATAGTCAGTGTGGTGTGATAATTAAGGGTCTGGACTAGGCTGGGGAAGACACAAGTTCTAGGCCACCTTTAATTGTGGAAGATCACTGGATGATTTGGGACTCTCTTCCAGCTCAACCTGGTTTCACAGAGTTATTATGAGGCAAAAAGGAGGAGAGGTACTTGTATACAATCTTGAGCTCCTGAAGGAAAGGAGGGAAATAAGTAAATTCTTGGTCATGTTTCATGTTAAATCTCTATCACCCTCATCTTGTGTAATTATGCTATTACCATCAATTCAGCTGACTGTAATTCTTCCTTTCTCATGTTTATCCATAAGACATCTCCATATTTTTTAAAAACTAATTTGACATTGCCACCAGATGTTTGAATTCATTCTGCCTCCAGATGTTTGAATTACGAGTGCTATAATCTCTGACCATTGATTGTGGTAGCTCAGGCTTATGAGGAATTGGAGTAAAAACATCTGGAGAGTACCAAATTGCCTACACTTTCCTGCTTACATTTCTATTAACCAGAATGAAGATGAGTGGATTCACAACTCTGCATTGCACCACTCCAAACCTGCAAGTAGAAGATTGGAATTTTGAATAATCACCCATTTAAAAAGTACCTAGTATAATAGTCATCTAACACATATGGCTACATTTCCCAAATCTCTCTTTGCATGACAATTTAATAGAAGCAGGGAAGGAGTCAGAATTATGACCCTGCACTGAAATGGGAAGTAATGCTATTCAGAATTACATTATTTCATTTTGTGTAATGTAAGCTGGCTTTTGTATATCTGGGAGTAGACCATGATGGGCTGGATAAATAGTCAAGCACAGGATAAGCTGACTTTATGTTTTCAATTATTTCCGTCTGCACTTTAGAATTTTCATTTAAAATCCCGTTTTTCAGCTATTGGCTGAACAATAATAGGTTTGAACATATTTCTCTAAGTCCCTCTTTCTATGCAGCAAACACAAATTCATAGCATAAGTCTTTGTTGCTAGACTCTTATAAAATTATAAGGTAGGTCAGTGCTAATTCCATTTAATGGAAGAGACACTGAGAGCACTGCATCGGTATTGCAGTAGTTGATTCTCTATATCAGGGATTAGGGGTCTGTAGTTTTACAGATGTTGATGAAATAGAACAACAAATTATTCAATTTATATGCTGCCTGGCTTCTGGCTTACAAATTGTTTAAAATATTAAAGCAACTAAATATAAAAATGAAGATAAAGTAAATGTATCAAAAATGACAAACCAGGAAGGGAACAAAGAACAACCCACACAATTTAAAGGGGGCTTCACTCTCCCTTGCCAATGGCAGAGTGACAAGTCAGAGCCCTTCAAAATACCTGTAGGGTGGAAGCTATTCAAATCTTGGCAGAAACCTCAATCCAGCAAGGAGGTTCTGCTACCGAGAAGTCATATTTCCAATACTGCAATAAATGTCATGGTTCTAATTGAAAAAAAAGCCCAGAGTGTGACAACACTGCAACATCAAATCAACCAGGCATATGCTATGGAAGATAGGCAGTCCCTCAAGTAACCGGACCCTATGCCATTGTAGAATCAAACCAGTGATGGGATTCAATTTTTTTTACTACAGGTTCTGTGGGTGTGGCTTGGTGGGCATGGCTTGGTGGGTGTGGCAGGGGAAGGATACTATAAAATCTCCATTCCCACCTCACTCCAGGGAAAGGATACTGTAAAATCTCCATTCCCTCCCTACTCCAGGGGAAGGTTATTACAAAATCCCCATTTCCTCCTGATCAGCTGGGACTCAGGAGGCAGAGAATAGATGGGGGCAGGGCCAGTCAGAGGTTCTCCAAGCGACTCAAAATTTCCACTACCGGTTCTCCAGAACTGGTCAGATCCTGCTGAATACCACCTCTGAATCAAACCCTGGAAGCAAAATGGCAACCAATGCAGGATGCGAAGCAGAGGTGTTTCAGGCACCCTGAGGCAAATACAATCCTAACATTCTACTACATGGATTGTGCTAGCTGGGGATGCTGGGAGCTGTAGTTCAGCAACATCTGGAGGTGACATTCAATTCCGTGACACTTGCTATAATAATTCCTAGTAGGTGGATTCTAACGTGTGTCTCTAGAACAGGGGTGTCACTCTTGCGGCATCATGACGGCATCACATGATATATTGCAACTTTCCCCCTCTTTGCTAAACCAGGGATGGGCCTGGCCAGTGGCACATCTGACCTACAGGCCACGAGTTTGACACCCCTGCTCTAGAAGCTCCAAAATTCAATGACTTTCTTACAGTTTTACTATGGATGGATGAATGGATGGGAGGGAGGGAGGGAGAGAAAGAGGAAGGAAGGAAGGAAGGAAGGAAGGAAGGAAGGAAGGAAGGAAGGAAGGAAGGAAGGAAGGAAGGAAGGAAGGAAGGAAGACAGGCACTGGGAAAACAAATGTTTCCCATACTGAAAGTTGAATTACCATTATTTACCCTCCTCAACTAAAAGGAACTTAGATAAAGACTCCTTGGACTCAGCACTGAACTGATACATTTTGTAACTTAAGAGCCTGGTGGAGTGGCCGACTAAGCACTGTAATTAACATTCAGCTGCCTGCAATTACTGCAAGTTCAAATCTCACCAGGCTCGAGGTTGACTCAGCCTTCCATCCTTTCTAAGATAGGTAAAATGAGGACCCAGATTGTGGGGGCAATAAGCTGACTGTGTATAAATATACAAAAGTATGAAGGCTATTGCTTAATGCCTTGTAAGCTGCCCTGAGTCTCCGGAGAAGGCAGCATATAAATCAAATTATATATATATTCAGATGCCATACTCAAAGCTCTGACCACTGGCTCTTTAGAAAGGCAACCAGGGTGCTCCTGGGATAATGTGCACTCTGATATATTCATGGACATTTATTAGCTCATCTTGACTGCTTCAGTTTGCCATCATGGCTGATATCTATAGAAATTAGAATGCTGTATTCTTCCAAAGGAAGAATGTCCACAGGTTTTCTCAGACCAATTCAAACTCTATAACTGGACACTGGCAACCAGGACAGTTAAAGGAAACTACATCCCACCCGACCACACCCAAAGTGAAAGGCAATATGACAAATATGCAGAAGTACACACTCATCTCTTTTCATATATTTATTTATCTATTTAGCGTATGGTATATCTTCCCATATACTAAAAGCAAATGAAACACAGTTAACTAATCACTTGACATTTAAAGCAACACACAATCTCTTTTAAGTCAAATCCAAAGAGACAGATCGCCTTTGCTTTTAGCTGTTTATGTTAATTAAACACAGAACCCACTTCATTATGAAAACATACTACTTCCACTGCCTTGCAGTTAACCCCATCCTCTTCTACTTTGTGAACAGAACAAACTTGATAGATATTACAGAGCCCCACAATCTGCCAGTTTAGGGATTGAATCTATCATAATTTAAATGAAGCTGTTGCATTAGATGAGGGAGCAGCTTTTATGCGTCATGATGACATCAATGTACAAGGATGTGGGGCAAGGCATTAAGAAGGAATGAGATTGGACAGTATTCAGCCTAACAGTGCCTGAATTAAGGGATTACAGGTTGTAAAAAAGGAGTGATTTCCTTCACTGCAGAAATCCTCCTACCAGACCAAACAAGTTACCAGGAATCTTAATTCTTGAGCTTTATTAACTCTGGAAGAAGACTTTATCTTTTCAGGCATTAGGTTCTTCTCTCTTTCTGAAATCATTTTTTCACCTTTTCCTAACTCCTCCATTCATGGTTTTTCAGGTGAAAAAGTCCCTCAATGCTATCTGAAAATACTGGAGATTGAATCTAGAACATTTTCAACACAAAGCATATGGCGTACTGCTCATCATTACTTGTTCTCCCAATGGGGTTCCTTTTGTAGACTAAACTGAATGACATTAAAAACTTTTCAAGCGTTTTGTCCCCTCCAGGGGCCCAATATATATATATCTTTGAGAAACTCTCAACAGAGCATTAATACAGTAGAACTATCTGCTTAATAATCACTGGTAAGTGATGCTGAAAAGCCAACTGTGTCTGCCATCCAAGGCAAATCATTACAATCATAATTACTGTTTTTTTTTTACATGGCACATGAAGGTTTTTAAAAATGTGTATGTACCACCCATGTATCTCTTACCTTTCACAATCCCAAAATTTCACCAGAACTTTAGTTTGGCTGGATGCATTGCCTTCTGCTATCTTAATGGTACATAACATCCCTCACTTCAGTGTATGCTGTATAGGTCCTCATGGAGAAGGCTCTTGATACTCCTTCACTGGTATCTCTACAGGAAATTGGGAATGATTTTCATCTATCCCAGTATTTCTCAGTCTTGCCAATTTGAAGATGGATAGACTTCAACTTCCAAATTTCCCCATGCTGGCTGGGGAATTCTGGATGTTAAAGCCCACCCATCTTCATATTGCCATGGCTGAGATACACTGATTTAACCTATCCTGAACAAATCCCATGGCAGAGTTGGATTTTGTTTCTCCTGTCTGACAATTGTTCAGGTATTTCTTTCTGCCCTGCCCAATTCCATGCTTCTCCGTAGGTCTTTCTCTTTGCTTTATATTTTCATGTTTACCTGTTATATCTTTATCTACCATTTCTACTGACCTTATGCCTGCAATAAAAATTTGATTTGATTATCTATCTACATCATTGAAACTCTACACACCTCTCTCATGCTTCCCTCTTATTCACAGATGGACCTGTTTTTTAAATAAAAACACCTCAATCTTGCATCGTATAAAAGTATTGTTTTTCTGCATCTTTTTCATATCTACCATATTCTTTTTTAAGATACAGTGATCAGAATCACACACAATATACCAAATAAGGTTGCATACAATAAATGCACAAGGTGATATTAGCAGTTCTATTTTTATTCCATTCCCAGTGGTCCTCAATATGGAATTTATCTTTCTTCACAGAAGATTATACTGTGTTGGCATTTCCACTAAACTCTACCATTGCCAGAAGGTCATTTGATATGTCATATCCCTTCCCAGCACAAAATATCATCCCACTGTTTAAAAAAATGAGCTGTTGGTCCTAACTTTATTTAAGTTTTCGTTAGATACAAAAATCAGGAGTTCTCTGTGGCAAATCACTGCAATTACCACCCTTAATTTCTCCATGCAACCCCTCAAATTATTACAAAATCACACAACTGATATCTGGTTATTTTGCTGTTAAAGTTCACTTCTTCTTTAACAAGGTGTGCAAATAATAATGTTGCCTTACATTTTTATGATGCTAACATTATTATTTGCTGTGAACAGAAATTCATTGAACCACATTGAGAAGGTACCATGCTAAGAAAGATTTGCCCTAGAAACAATGTTTCTCCCTCCCCTATCCTTAATAATGCCCCAAACAGTAACTGTGTCATATTTGTCTCATCAAATGGTCATCTCTATAAGTAGGACATAATGTAGCTGTCTATATAATTTGGTATTTATTGCAGAGTCCTCCCTACTTTTACCTCTTCTAGTCCTTACAAATAAAGGGAGACTTGGATGTACAGAGGATAAGTGGACAATAAAATCCTATATGGAGGTACAGGAAACAACCCCCCCCCCCATTAATAAGCACCATTTTTCACAATTTATTCCAAATATAAATATAGATATCATGTTATATGCTACATCATTGCTAAACAATTTGTGCAAATACCTGTTGTAATCAGGACTAAGCGAACTGGTTCATTCATTTCCATTATATGTAGGATCCAGGCATCTTCATCATTCCTGGCCTTCTTCTACAACTAATAATGTTAGCATCATAAACATGTAGAATAAAACTATCATTTGCACACCTGGTTAAAAAAGAACTGAAACCCACATTATATCAGTTGGTATATCACACCTGTAGAACTGAAAATCCCTGAATACAAACCCATTTAAAAATTGGGACCAGTTTTGTAATGTGATAGAAGAGGAAAATTATTCAAGTTAGGATTGGAGAGTAGTTATATTAGTATATTTGATATAGTTCATCAGATTTCATTTGCATCGGTTTCTGCTTGTGTAGTGTGGCCACTGAAGAGCCATGTGGTGTCTTGATGGTTTGAGGTTGCCAGGAGTCGAAAACCTCAAACCCTCAAAGAGCCACAAAGATCCTAACCAGAAGCCCCCCCCATTCAATTCTGGAGCCAACCAGAAGTCCGGTTCCCCCATCATAAAGTCTCCTCCTAATGCTGTGTCCTTTTTCCTCTACCCATCCTAACCAAAAGCCCTATCAATTGTGGAGCCAACTGAAAAACTGGCCCCTTGCCATAGAGTCTCCTCCTGGCATGCCATGCTTCCCACCCAGCCACCCCTAACTGGAAGCTCCTCTCAAAATTGTGGCACTGACCAGCAACAGGGAACTGCAGCAGAGGGAAGAAAGAGCCACATGTGGCTCCAGAGCCACGGGTTGCTGACCCCTGGGATAGGCATATGTAATTAAATTATTCCAGTAAAAGAGAATATTAGTAACTCAGTGTTGAACTATGGAATTCTTAATGTTTCCTGAGCTGAGTTATTTGTTTGCAAACATTTCATTACCCAACTAGATAACATTATCCATGAACATCAGCAACATCAATAACATCAATTATCATCAAAATATTAGGAAGCAACTAAACTTAGGGAGGAGCAAGGGCTCAAAGTATATTCTTCTTTTCTTCTTCCCCCTCAAATGTAGGGTGATTGAAAGTAATAATAAGAACAATTGCCACTGTTGATGAACTCTACCCCACTACAAAAGCTATTCTCAGGTACAGGTGGGGTTGCAATGTGTCCTAATGTACAAAAATGCATCAAACATATTCCCCCAAGTATTCATGCAATATACAGTTATTTACACATATAATAAAGGAAAAATGTTAGTACTGAATCCCTCAGAAATTGATCAAACAGAGAAGTGTGAGTACCCCACCCATCCAAAGCACTTTACAGACTGAACACACTGGCACATTATTTCAGCTCTTCTCAAAATACTAGATACAGGCTAACCAAACAACAGATGTTTAAGAAGGGCCAAACCATACTCTAGAGGAAGATATTCTATCAAGGCTTATGTCAGTAATGAATCCTAAACAAATGGGCCCTGTTGGAGTCTGTACCCCATGGCTCCAGGGTTAATGGCTACATCAATGTTCAAAGGAACAAGTTCTCAGCATGGCTAATCTAGCTTCACAAAGGGGAAGGAGTTGATAACATTTGGAATTCGCTGCTAATGGAAAGTTTTAATTTAAAAGTAGTGGTCAAATCATTTATTTGCCCTAAAAGCAAATGCCAAAGAAATCAACTCAATGCAATAGACTGAGTACAACTAGCCCCCATTTAATGTCTGCCTCATATAATGACAGTACAATGACTTTGCAGTTATAGCAGCAATGATGAAAAAGTAACCAATCCTAGTAACCAATCCTCTCATTTACAACCTTCTTATGTCTGTAAAGCGAATGAAAACTGAAATAAGATCATAAACACAGTCACAGTTTCATTTAGCAACCATTTTGCTTAATTACTAGGTTGTTGGTCCCAACTATGGTCACTAAATGAGTATTACCTGTGTTAGATTGGAAGAAACAATTATATGCTACAATGCATAGTATCATTTATATGCCACTCATCTTGCAGTTCAAGGAGATTCTGAGCAGCTTACAACCTAACAAAACATACAACTATAAAAACAATTATAAATATATATATAAAATAGTAATACAATGTAACCAACCCAGTAGTTTAATTAGAGACTGATATTTTACTAGTGTTAAAAATAAAAATATCATATAATAGAACGTATGATCTGAGCCAATTTTAGGCAGAAAGAGCATTATTTAAATCAATAATTCAAATGGTCTTGTAGCAGAAAAATGTATCTGAGCTATTTACTAGCAGCAGAAACACATTCAAAGGACTAAAAATGTTCTAAAGAGTAAAAGTTCCACCATCCACCAAGTTTTTTTATTTCATGTTATTATTCCTGCAGGAATTTTATTATTGTGTTTGTTTTCCTTTTATTTCTTTTCAGTCAGGTTTCCACATAAGGCAGATATACTGCTCTTTCCAGTATTTTCAAAGTAGAATAATATAATTATGTAAAATTATGTAGAGCCGAGGTGGCACAGTGGTTAGAGTGCAGTACTGCAGCTACTTCAGCTGACTGCTAGTTCAGCAGATCAGCGGATCAAATCTCACTGGCTCAAGATTGACTCAGCCTTCCATCCTTCCGAGGTGGGTAAAATGAGGACCCAAATTGTTGGGGGCAATATGCTATTTAGTATACTGTCTTTGGTGTAAGCCGCCCAGAGTCCTCGGAGAGTGGGCGGCATAGAAATATGACTAATAAAATAAAAATAAAATAAAATAAAAGTGAAATTATATGTAAGAAGATCTATGTGATGTTAGAAGTTGAAATGGGTGGGTGGGCGGAGCCTCCTGCCATCACTGCTACAGGTTCGCCCGACCCGGGGCGAATCAGTAGCAATCTACTACTGGAACACCACCCTTAATCCTCTGTCTTAATAGCAAAGAGTAAACAAGTAAGCAGTATCAAATGAATAAAAATAAACAAGTTACTTAATTTAGCTAACAAATAATGCTGAAAAGGACAGAATTATCTGATGTGATTAGAAAGATGTTGGTGTTCTTCACAGACTTAAGACAAAGTTATCTGATTGCATTACTCCTAAAAAAAAAGCCTGCCACATCACCAGAGTCCCTCGGGAGTTGGGTGGCATAAAAATGTGACTAATAAATAAATAAATAAATAAATAAATCTGAAGTATATGCAATACATTGGTTGGCCGTAGGCTTTGGAATTCCTTGTGAAGGCAATCTAGCTGGTTTATTTCTTTCTCAAAGGATCTTTCACCACCTGTAGGTAGATGTAAGTTTAGTTCTCCAGTACGGGTTTACTATGATAATGTAAATAGCAGCCATTCATTTCTTTTTGTCATTTTAATACTGGTATATGTATATGTATATGTATATGTATATGTATATGTATATGTATATGTATATCTCTGAGGTTTTCGTGGGTGTTTGTATGTAGGTCTTTGGTTATTCGGGTTTTCTCCCATGTAAAATTGGAAGTGTCTTGGCGACACTTCCAATTTTGTGTCGCCTGACGTGTCGTGCTCCTAGAAGCATGAAGCCGAAAACACCAGTCTGAAGATGACAAATGAGACTTCGTTGAAACATCGCCAAGACACTTCCAATTTTACACGGGAGAATAACCGAAGACCTACATATATATATAGTTGTTAAGTGAATCTAATTGTCCCATTGACTTTACTTGTCAGAAGTTCACAAAAGTTGACCACATGACCCCAAGACACTGCCACTGGCATTAGTATGAGTCAGTTGCTAAGCATCTGAATTTTGATCATGAGACAATGAACATCTGCAATTGCTTGTAAGTGTAAAAAACAGTCACTTTTTTCAATGCTCTTGTAACTTCAAGCAGTCATTAAATAAACTATTGCTGGTTGAAGACTACTTATATTGCTGTTAGCCATTTTGAGCATCCTTTGATGAATGCTATGTTCAGCATTATAGAATTATCAAATAAATTGTAATATATTTTCACATAATATAATTAACAAATTATAAATTTTAAAATTATAAATTTTAAAAAACTGCATTAGGCTTTTGTACTTATTTCTGAAAGGATATTATTTTTTTTGCCTGTGTTATTGCATTTTGCTCCCACTTCATGCGAAATGTTATGGACTACCTTATTATAAGTGTTGCAAAAATAATGGTTCTAAGGGGATTGAGAATGAGAAATTATTTATTACTGTAGTTAAAAGGCATAAAACAAAACATCAATGAGATGGTTAATTTTCCTGTAATAAAAGACTGGTTAGCATTAATTAGGAAAAACCATGTCTACTTTAAGATTTATATGAAAAGACTGAGAAATCGAATCACTGAATTCTCCTGTAGTTTAGTTTAGATTAGATATAGCAAAACTGTGTTGTATGAACCAGATCTGGCTCAATATGGAGTAAGCGGGGGAGAAAGAAAGAAAGACCGAAACAGAGATAGAGACAGATGAGGAGGTGGGGGTGAGGATTGCCTATTAGACATCTTGCTCAGCACTGAATATATATAGTGTTCGAGTACCGTTCATTATGATTATCATCTGTACTTTTTCTAGTGGCATTATATAATTTGAAATATATATATTTTGTGGCAAACAGAACAGAGAACTATTTTTCAGATATGACATAGATTTATGTTAAGGCAATAAATGTCAATAATTTTAATTGAGCTATTTACTATATACCAAGTAGCTCAGGTCCCATAATTAGATACATGAAGTTGAAAGTGTGTTCATATTATCCCAATGTACATTATTTAATTCTTTTGAATTGCATTTGCTAATTGATTGACCACCTACATTGTTGAGAGAGAGAGAGAGAGAGAGAGAGAGGGAGAGGGAGAGGGAGAGTGTGTGTGTTGAAAGTATTACAAACCAGAATTAACCTTCAAAAGGCTTTGTTAGTGATCTGGAATTATATGGCAGCTTTAAAATCTATTACAGGTTGTTCTTGACTTATGACCATTCATTCAGTGACAGTTCAAAGTTTTGACATTGTTGAAAAAAGTCAGTTGGGTTAAGACACCACCTAGAAACTGGGAGATCATGAGTTCTAGTTCTGCCTTAGGCACAAAGCCAGCTGGGTGACTTTGGGCCAGTCACATCCTTTCAACTCTAGGAAGGAGCAAATGGCAAGCCACTTCTGAAAATTTTGTCAAGAACAATGCAGGAACTTGTTCAGACAGTCCACTTACACAAAGATACACACACACACACAATCTATCAATATCAGAAATGATTCTATATAGGTGAAGGGATCATAATTCACCACACCTTCATTTTCCCCACAGCTTTTATTAGGGATGTCATGCTTATCTACTGTTATTTTAAATCAACATTTAGGTAAAAAGTATATTTAAAAAATTAAAATACAGTGGATACAAAAATGCCACATAAATTAAACACTGGAGCTGTGGTACAGTGGTTTAAAGCACCCTGTTATTAACATCTATTAACATCTGCTGCTTGCAATTACTGCAAGTTCGAATCCCACCAGGCTCAAGGTTGACTCAGCCTTCCATCCTTTCTAAGGTGGGTAAAATGAGGACCCAGATTATGGGGGCAATAAGCTGACTTTGTATAAATATACAAAAGTATGAAGGCTATTGCTTAACGCACTGTAAGCCGCCCTGAGTCTCCGGAGAAGGGCGGCATATAAATCAAATAAAAATAAAAATAAAATAAATAAAATAAATAATGGCACAGTAAAATATGTGTATATGATATACTGCTATTTCTCAACTTGCTGAAATGGCAGTGGCCATTTTAATTTAAAACTGACCAAAACAGTCATTCTCATTTTAGCAAGCAAGTTAATAGTAAATGTTTTCTCTCTGGATCTCTTTTTAAAAGGATATTCTATTGCTTTAGTTTTCTTTGACTGGGGTTTGAAGGGCAGGAAGCTTCAGCCTTTCTTGAGTGAGATCAGAAATTAGTGCTGGGAGAATTTTGGCCATTGGAATTAGGAACTCCAGGTTTATTTATATGAAATTGCACGTAGAAGTCACCTGGGGATCTGGATGGAGATGTCAATGGTATTCAGATAATACATAATTATATTCTTTCTCTTTTTCTCACTGTCTATTTTTTAAGAGACAACTAAAATTGTGAGCAGGTTTGTGGGGACAATACTGAGATAGGAGATTTCTAACAAACTAAATTTAATCCATCTAAGCACAATATACTATGGACTAAGAAATTCATTGATCTAATGGAAGTTGGAGTCAGGATCTTGCTTCCCTGTGAAACACCAGAGCCACAGTTAGCAAATCTACTTAGATTCACAATCTATTTATGATTTGGCAGCTGTGATCCTATATTCAAATTTAGCCTATCAGCATTCTATACAAAGGTTCCTATGAATACTGTTCAGAAACTTCAAACGATAAAGAATGCAGAAGATGTGGAAAGCTTGAAGAAGCTAAACTCACAGATCATATTACACCTATTCTGTGCTGATTATATTGTCAATTTGTTTTTCATTATGAAGCCCTAAATGATTGGTAACTATGTTATGTGTAAGACCGTCTGTAACTTTATGAATTAACCTAACAATAATCAGTGTTGAAGGATCTAGTCTCTGGCTCACCAAAAGGAACCATTACATTGTCAAATACTAGGAACTAGGCATTTTTTAGTGGTAGCCAAAGGAGTTAAGAACATTAAAAAAAACCCAACAACTAAGAATGCTCCTTCTGGGCCCATTTTAATCTAACATTTTCTTTTTTAATAGAGGGAAATACACTCCTTTTCTGCTATTTTTCTCCCTCAATTGTTATCTGGGGATGGGATAATATGAATCTTCTAGACTAGGAATCCTTAATAGATGGATTTTCTATAGTGTATCTATCTCTTTTTTGAAAAAAAACTCTTTCAAGTTATTGAAAAGTACCACATTTTGTGGAAATTACAAGTGAAGTGTGAAGTTTATGTGTTGATTCTAAAATATTTTCTTTCAATCCCCTTCATTGACTGATCTCTAATACTACTATTTGCTTCTTTCTTTTTACTCTCTCCATGCTGTGAATGATGATGTCCATCTGAGCTGCCCTTATTTCTTACTTAAATAATCTATAAAAGTCTAGCCTTTCTTATAAAGATGTTCAAGTGCCCTTCATTATGATTATCATCATCTGTACTTTTTCTAGTGGCATTATATAATTTGAAAAAAATATATTTTGTGGCAAACAGAGCAGAGAACTATTTTTCAGATATGACATAGATTTATGTAAGCAATAAATGTCAATAATTTTTATTGAGCTACTGACTATATACCAAATAGCTCAGGTCCCATAATTAAATATATGAAGTTGAAGTATGTGCATATTATCCCAATGTATATTATTTAATTCTTTTGAATTGCATTTGCTAATTGATTGACCACCTACATAGTTGAAAAAGATCCTTCTGAAGTTCTTCACAATCACATTTGGTTTTCACCATTTTTGGTTTGGTATCATCAACTAACTTAGCCAGCTTATTGTTTATACCCAAACCAAGATATTTTATGGATGTTAAAAAGCACTTATTTATTGAATAAGGAAATATGGCAGAAGATTACTGTAATCTTGAAAAAGAGTAAACCATCATTCACAAACCAAAACAAAAAATTTGTGGTTTCTCTTTTTAAACTTTGTTTTTATTCTGTATATAAAAACACTGCCTCCCAAACTGCCTCTATTGCTGACAAATGGTGGTGTCCTCATTTCACATGTGTTGAACATAAGGAAAGTGATACCTTCAGTGGGAGGAATGGCATATACATTTAATAAATATAGCAAATAAATAATGGTGCTAGTGATCTCAGGTCTGGTTTATTACAATTAAATCTATGCTGGGCATTCTTGAAGACAATTCAGACAGAAATTGAAATAGTTTTGAATTAATGAGTGAAATCTGGTTCTGATTTTATCCTATTGTGAAGAGTTTCACCAGTTGCCAGCTGTCTATTACCCAAATCAAAAATTCACAAGGACTATAATCTTAGCATGACTTAGGATGAAGCTACTTACATGACTGTCATCTCCATTTCAGTCCAACTCATTCTCAAGTTATTGATGAACAACATTTACTGGTTCTTCTACAGATACATTTGACATCAACCAGTTGGGCTTTCTTCTTGGTGAGTCCCATTATTATAAAATAAAGTTCCCATGGAATTGAAAAAAGACTGTCTTTTAATACATATTAGGAGAGAACCAGAAGTATTTATTTTTCCAGACTGTTTTATTATTACTGTTTTAACTTGTGTGCTACAATACCTGTTTTTAATGGATACTTTTATTGTACCATGTAGAGACTTTAAGATAGGTAATAGGTAGCATGTAACATATATAAACTAATGAATAAGCAAGAAATGCACATTTTGTGTAAAAAAAAAATGTTCCCATTCTAGTCGGTACTGAAATTTCTTTCAGATTTCAAACCACACATGCTCAAAACTCTTACTCAAAATCAGGCTTCTTTCTAAGGAGTTCCAGACTTCAACTACTTATTCTGTTCCCCAACTTCTTTTAAGGTAGAATTTGCAATTTGCAGGTATGGACTCTTGCTCTTCAGAAACCTTGCTATTCAAAGGAGACATGTTAGAGTTTTAGAAACTACTATTATTATTTTTTTTACTAAAATCATTTGTTTCCATTTTCAGTGTTTTTATATACAAATAAAAACAAAGTTTAAAAAGAGATTTGACAATTTTGTTTTTCATTCTCACATCAGTGTGGGAATAATCAAACTCATAAACCATGGTGCACGTGCAGACTGGCTTGCCCAGTTGTTACACATACACGGGACTTGGATTTAGAAAAACATTACCCCACTCCTGGTATCACCCCACTCCTGGTACCGCCAGCCTTCAAGAGAGCGGCCTCCTAGTGTATGCGTAAGGAGAATGGAATGCATCATAAGAAAGTGTAAATTGAATCCCAACAACCCGATTGCTTGCCTTTCTTATCTTTTGCTTTGAATTTGCAATAAAGGAGGGTGCCGGAGTCAGCTCTGGGCTCTCATCCCGAGAAAACACTGCGTGAGTGTCTTCTCTAATTCGGACCCCTCATGAGAGGCCCACCAGAATTACCGCACATCAGGAAAAACTATTATTATCATCATCATCATCATCATCATCATCATCATCATCATCATCACTAAGTTCCTTGAAAGTAATTGAGGAAAACTGAGAGGATGCTGACATATAATGTAGCCAATTGTTTAAATACAGTATACATGGTAAAATAAGTGGTTCCAAACTTATCAAATATAAGGATCTCTGTACAACATCATCACAACTTTTGCTGATCCCTACATAGTTGTACCTTTGTATTTGTTAGCTGAAATAAAATATAATGACCCAAAAGCCAAATTATGTATTGGCTACATAGATGAAGAAGACTTGGACTATGCTACGTTCACAAAGAGCTCATAAAGAAAGATGAGTTTTACAAAAATTGGGAGGAAAACATTTGGCAGGCACCTTGTCAGTCTCATCAGGAGGATGTTGAACTATAACAAAAGAGATCTGAAATAATTAAATTATGGGTTATAAAAAGGATCAAACTCACTGCTCAAACACAGGGGCAGTTTTGAGGATGAGGAAAAAACCCGTGTAATTGGTCCTGAAAATTCTGCACTCAGGAACAGCTTCCCCAACCCAATCTCTGAATCAGCTTCTCTTATGGTGACTTGACTTGCTTGCTGGAGTCATGTTGTCCAAAGCTTTGTGTTTTGTGGGTTGTTGGTTGTTTTTTTTTTGTTTGTTTGTTTTTTGGTACTTCTCTCTGCTAATTATAAAGACTAACAGCTTTCCTTTTGATTGCAGGACTATGAGTGTGGAAGAAATGGATAATTAGCAGGAAAAGAGGACCCACTCTGAAATCTAATTTATGAAAAGGATTTGAAAGGCCAATGACAGCTTTTCCCACTGCTGTACCAACAAAGTATCACCCGCATAAGAAAAAAAAGAAAAGAAAACTATGAACTACTTTTTGAAATGATGTAGCTAAAACAGTTCTGAATATTACAAGAAGCCCAATTATAATATTGAATCAAAGAAACTCTTGATCTAATCTTCTGCAAGGCCAGGAATGAGATGGAAGATGAACATATTTTATTGATAATGGTTTGGTTTCTGCAAATCAGTGAAGGTAATAGATGTATACGAAGGAGGGAGGGAAGGAGGGAGGGAGGGAGGATACTAAATAAATTGTTATGCCAAACAAAGGTGATATCTGCCTTTGTTTGCTGGGTTGTTCTGGCACAGAGAATCAGAGTAACTGAGTTTGACAGGCGTGAATCAAAATGTTCTCTTGCCAACCTGACAGATCTTCTCACAGGTCTGTGCCCTCTCCTTATGGAGGATAATTGTAAAACCCCAACATCTTGGCCTCAAGGAGGAGTTCCTATTGACTCATTAGTGATAGTGCATTTACTAAAAAAAAATATATTAAAGACTAGGAAGCCTAACAAGTCCTGTCTGCTCTATCCAAGATGTTTTCTTCAGCAGTCACTACCTCCCCACTTCACAAACTTATATTCTTATGTCTTATATTAAGTTACTGTTTCTAAATTTCAGAGGGCACTAACCCTAGTGTGTTGTAATGATTCCCCAGAGCAGTTCTGGTGTGTGTGTGTGTGTGTGTGTAGAGTCCTATATCAGCTGATATTGTGTCTCTATGGACAAGTGTCTATTGCAATGATGGCTAAACTTTTTGCTGTCATGTGCCAAAAGTGGGGGGGAGTGTGGGGTGGTTGCAGCCACGCGTGCCCACACCCATAATTCAGTGTGCCCCGCATATGCACACGCGACACCCCTGCACTCCCCCGCTTTTGGCGGGGGAGTGGCATGGTGGGCCCAGTAGGCCCATTTTTTGCTCTCCCCAGACTCAAGAGGCTTTCTTGGAGCCTGGGGAGGGCGAAAACAGCCTTCCCCATCCCACCGGAGGCCCTCCGGAGTCCAGAAACGGCACATTTGCTGACTTCTGGTGGGACTGGAAGGCACGTTCTTCACTCTCCCCAGGCTCCAGAGCCTTTCTAGGAGCCTGGGGAGGGCAAAAATGGCCTTTCCCCCCCACCAGAGGCCCTCTGGAGGCCAGAAATAGTCTGTTTCTCGACTTCCGGTGGGCTCGAAAGGCCCAAAAATCAGCTGAGCTAGGGCAATGCTTGCGTGCCCACCAATATGGTTCTGCGTGCCACCTATGGCACGTGTGCCATAGGTTCGCCATCACGGGTCTATTGAAACCACAACTCATAACATGTTATACAATAGCTTCTATAAAGACTAACTGATATATCCAGGGAATTCTATTTTCTTTTATGTACAGTTGTTACTATCAGATCAGAATGATACAGTTTTTTTTGAACATAGCTAAAATTTGTTATACTGCCTGTAAAATTAGGAAGATTTTGGCCACTTATCAACAATCTCATCATTAACTGTAACATACTATTATGTTTTGTTCTATTTTACTTTATTTTAATGTTTTAATTTTTAATTCTGGTTTGTGTGTATGTGTGTCTGTGTGTGTGTGAAGCAGATATCAAAGAACCTTATGGAGCCTCTTTGGAAGGAAAGGAAAAAGTTGTAAACATCTCAAGGAGAATTGGAAGTTTATTCTGCTTTGATTGCAACAAAAAAAGGATGTTTGAGGAAACACCTTAGAATAGTACCTTAATGCAAGAATATAATGAGCCTCTTTTACCTCTGGGCCAGTTTTTTCTTTTTTAGGGATTTTATTTTAAGTTTTTTAAAAGGGGAATAGAGGAATTATGTGTACAAAGAGATATTTGCAGTACAAAGTGTTCAAAGGCCAACAACTTTATTATTTTCAGATAAGTTTTTACCTTATAGGCTAAAGATCACCCCAACGGAATTCTACCACCTCTTCTTCACACAATCAGTATAAGGAAATAGTGATTTAAAGTATTATGTACTCTTTTTCAATCCAATTTTGACAAAATTCTAAAAAGCAGGTTAAAATATAGAAATGAAGCCATATCCACATGGCTTGATAGTCACAGTAGATTCTGCACTCTCTTGTGTAGGCACCAGTATGACTTTTCTCATAGTGAAAAAACAGAATAACTGAATATTATAAATTGTAAACTACCTTGGAGGTCTTCTAATCCAACTTCCTGCTTAAGCATTCCAGACAAATGGCTGTCCAATCTCTTATTAAAATCCTCCAGTTTTGAAGAACCACAACTTCTGAAGCAAGCCATTCCACTGATTAATTGTTCTCGTTGTCAGGAAATTTCTCCTTAATTCTAGGTAGGTATTTTGGAGAATAGGTAGTGCGCTTCTTCTCTGTGACCTCTCAAATATTGGAAGACTGTTATCATGTTATCCCTAGTCTTTCTCTTTGTTTTCATTATGATATAATCAGGTGGCAACACTAATAGATGGAGTAATTATAATATATAATTATTTATATATTATGAACTATGTATTCCACTGGCCCAAGCCATCTGATCTGAAGGCCCATCAAGAGCAAGTCCCTGCTCAGCTGTTTATATGTGTGAGTACTATCTTCCAACTTAATAACACACTAATAACATTGAGGGGAAAAGGATAATTTCAATTTGTTTGTGGAGAGTCAGTGAATCTGAACCTTGCTGTGGAAGGAGAATGAAAGTTTGCTCTTCCATCAAAGACACATATTCTTTTATAAACCCATTTCCATGTACCACTGATGAAATTTGAATGTCTCAATGCACGTGTCTCACACATATTAAGTAACCTCACAATCAAAAGTGTCACAGAAATAGATACAGCTTAAGTCTTTTGTTGAAGAAAAGGCTTTTAATCAACTTTATAAGGGTACAGTATAGTAGCAACGCACAGCACCATCTGTTTCCATTGCTCACTATAGTGGTTTTCTTTTTTAAATCCCTTCTCACTGTCATATTTTTGGTGGTTTTTAAAAGTGTGCAGTGCAGAAGTAGACAGACAGATATTTCTCTGTGAAGGAAGAACAGGGGAAAGAATGGCAATAACAGGGCCCAAAGTTTTTGCAGAACAAAATGGTTGCAGTTGCTACTACCTCACTGACGTTTAGGGAAAGACTTCCATTTACATCACATTCTTCTCATTCCATCACCCTGCCTGCTGCCTACATGCTCTTTTCTGAGATTTTCTCATTCCCATCAATGAGAGTTGGGTCAGGAAAATGTTTTGTCCCCATAATGCACTCATAAATTTCTGCAAAAACACATTTTTCAGTCCTAATCCCAGTTTCTGCAAACATTCTTGAATCCACACAATGATCTGGCCAGAAGTGGGTTTCAGCAGGTTCTGACCAATTCTGGAGAACCGGGAGTGGAAATTTTGAGTAATTCGGAGAACCAGTAGTAAAAATTCTGACTGGCCCTGCCCCCATCTATTCTCTGCCTCCCAAGTCCCAGCTGATCGGGAGGAAATGGAGATTTTGCAGTATCCTTCCCCTGCCACGCCCACCAAGCCATGCCACGCCCACCAAGCCACACCCACAGAACCGGTAATAAAAAATTTTGAAACCCACCACTGGATCTGGCCACAACTTTTACATTTGTTTAAGAGAGGACTCTGCTCCTTATTAAGGGCCTGTTGGGATCTAAATGTTATTTTCCAGTTGCCATCTCAGACTTCAGTCATCAAGTTCAGTGCCTATTTATTATGTGTCTTCTAGATAACACTTCTATTGTGGTTTCCCTGCTCAGTGGTTTTTGAAAATTCACCCATGCATTCCAGTGCTCCTAAAAAATTTTTGAAGACTCTTGGGGAATCCTAAAGCTCCAGCTATCTAGCTCTATACCTAGCTCTATTTGAGCAGTAAATCCTGAATGAGAAAAGGTACAGTGGTTATAATGCAATATTTCAGGCTAATTCTGCTGATTGCCAGGGGTTTGTCACCAGCTCAAGGTTGACTCAGTCTTCTATCCTTCTGAGGTTGATAAAATGAGGACCCAGATTATTGGAGGCAATATGCTGACTCTATAAACTGCTTAGATAGGACTGTAAAGCATTGTGAAGAGGTATACAAGTCTAAGTGCTATTGCTATTATTGGGGAAAATGTTTAAAGTTGCTTCTTTACTGCTACTTGCTTATACACACATATACATCCACTGTGTGATTGAATTCCTATAACTGATAGTACAATAGTTGATCTTCTGCACAGATATGATTTAAAGCAATCAGTTTTTATCTAACAGTGCTGAGCCCTTGAATGTTTTGCTGTTAGTAAATGTGGAGCCTGAGTATCTGAAGAGTCGTGAATCAAACTGGACTTGCATGAAGTCTGACAGCTGGTAAGCAAAAAGCTTTGTTTGTTTCTCTCTGTTACAACATTGTTATCTGGGAAATAGGAAGCCTTGTTGCTTTTTTTCTTTTAAAGAAAGCTGTCTCAGTTACGCAGATTATATGACCAAGCTTTGTATTGCACTGTGCCACAATTTGTTCAAATATGTTTATTGAATAAACCTCAACTAACTAGACCCATAATACAAATGCACATCATGATGTCATTGTGTGAACTACTTAATTTGTGTTATTTTCATGACAATACCATAATGCATTTAACTTCATTTGCTCCCATCCCATAGATGTTTATGATCCCACTAAGACACCATGCTACATTATAGTACAAAATGTGAAAGCATGTATATGATAACAATAAACAAGTATGTATTTTGCATCCCTCAGGTCTAAAACAGGCTGGATCACCAATATTAATAATGGATCAATAATTTTAAATAAATAAAGGTTGAACTGAAGTTTCACCTATGTCCAAATTATATGCAGAAAACGTATCTTACACACTTACTTTACTTTTCATTTATCACCATAATAGCTCTCTGGGGATTTGAGCCATCTTGTGATCATCATAGTTATATAGTCACTTAAATCTCAAATGCCTTAAGACTCTGTATCCCCTCCTTCAAAGGCATTTGTTCAAGTTATATGGCTAGGTGTAATATACTGCTGTGATTGAACAATGGTGTCAAAACTATGATAATGAATATTTCTCACTTCAGAAAAATATAGTGTTCTCAGGCCCTACTGTAGGCACTGGGTTTAGTCAAGTAACATATTTGGCTGGGTGCAAGATATTATCAGGTTAAAGGAACATATAGATTTACTATGTCTGGAACATTAATCAGATGCATACCATATAATCTAGTCATCTCTTTCTTCAAACCGCCATTACATTCACTCCTGCACAAAGGAATGGCCCAAAACATATATTACTAGAGTCAGGACATTTATGTGGCCCTTTGGAGCAGGGGTGGGGTGGGAGAGACTTATCTCTCATTCTAATTGTTCTAATTATTAGAACAATTAATCAATGAAATGATTTGCCTCCAGAAGTTGTGTATGCTCCAGCACTAGAAATTTTTACAAATAGATTGGGCAATCATTTGTCTGAAATAGTATAGAGTTTCCTACCTGCGTAGGGGGTTGGATTAGAAGACCTCCAATATCTCTTCCAACTCTGTTATTCTATTATTCTGCTATTCTGTCTAAATGAGCAATGATAAGCAAGTTTCCTTGTGCAGAAACTCTTGGCCATCTTAAACACTCAGTTTCACAGAGGTAACGTTGCCCCATTTCGATTTTTTCATTTCATTTCACAGATGACATTTAAGGACTGCCTAAGGACCTCTTCCCTTTTAAGGAGAGCAAAGCAAGAAGATTCTATGCATTTCATCCCACCCTAACCTCTCGCTTTACCATCTTTAATAGCAATCAGTGGTTATCTAAGACATCCTCTGATAGAACGTGTATGGAAAAAAGATTCTATTTGCTGTTTCCATGAAGCAGTTGTACCAGTTCATAAATAACAGAACTATAAGAAGACATATCAGTACAAAGGTCTACTTCTACAACCAACATTAGCATCTTGCAGTTCTTGGTTCACAGGGAAAATGCAAAGGGCTGAACCTTGTGAACAGAGAAAAATGGTTTGGCAATTAAAGACCAAGTGGAAATCCAGATGAGCACTGTAAATGGAATGGTAGATTAGGAACTCATCTTTGATAGCATTTTATCTTCATTTTATAATGTCTGATTCATTCTTGCAGAATACAACATAACTCGCAGGCCATTCTTTTCACACTGTTTCTCTCTTAATTATCTGTGGTTTCCCCTGATTACTTTTCCTGGCAGATTTTGGGGTGATTTTGGTTCTGTGCACTATTGGTTTTTAATATTCCAGTCAACTAGTGTAATAGCTTTAACCAATAGGGTCAAATTTAAAACAATATGTCCTGTTTTGCAAAATTTCCAATCTTAACTTAAAGCTGGAGAAAAGAATCAACATGATATCTCCGTGTATACTGTATGTGTGGGCCTACATGGAAAACGATCAAAGGCTATTTTTCAAAGCAGACTTAAAGAGTTCACATTCACTTAATTGTGAATCCTCTGCAAGTTTGCCTGCAGGTATCAATCCGGGGGAGGGGGGGGATATGAAAGAAGGACGCATGGAAATATAGCATGATTCTTCCAATTCTTATTTCTCTCAGTCTTAAAAACCTTTTGCATTGGTATGTGTTTGTGTTCATTACACCTGAGTAATGAATATATTCTTCATTGCAAATAGTAATTATATCAAAAACTATATTGCATAGCAATGCTTCAGAAATAAATAAGCTTTAGCATAGATACTACTCTGATTTTACCCAACAAGAGTAATTTTGTGTTCTTTTCTTCATACATTTATTTTTTATTGCTCCAAGGAACCATATTTCTTCCAGTCTATAATAAAAAACAATAGTTTATTATATGGCACAACAGTAGTTTTTGAAGCATAAAGTACATTGATTGCATGCTGAGAGGCCTAAATAGATGAGACTCAGCTTTTGTTTCCTCACGAAGTCTCTCCCATATAATCCCATTTCTTTTAATACACAACTGGTGAAAGCAAGCCATTCCTTTATTCTTCCACCAAGGATGCTTCAGAAGATAAATTTAGACCAAAAAAAATCAGTAGAAAAATTCTCCTTTGCTGGCTGGACCCAGGATATCAGAAATGGCACACAGTTTCCTTGACGGAACAAAGCAACATTGAGTTTTCCAAAAAGAGCTAGCTTCCAGTTATCTTCTACATTCTGAAAAACGGTGGATGATGCTTTAAAAACAAATGAGGAAGGAAGTAGCCCTTTCTCTAATTCCTGAAATTTCATAAGCCTTTGTTACCATCCCCATGTTTTATCAATTATAAGGCTTGAAAACTTGCATTTTTAGGTATGTAAATACAAACACTGACATCCTCAGGAAGCTTAATTTCAAACCCAATAATGTATTCTGAGTTTCTATTAAATTACAGCATGTTACAGTTCTGTTTTTAGCTTAAGCACACAACCACTCATTACATGCAGACATACAGCCAATATTGTAAGCTGGGCTACAAATTATCCTTGTACAGGCCACACAGATTCTATACCTTCTCTTATACTGGCACCTCTATGCCTGATGATAACAGAAAAGAATAATTATGGGAAGCAGATGTTAGGATTTGCACAGGAATTTTAGCATTAATTTGCTAAGGATATGATTAAACTATGTATATAAATCAACATCTGATCTGGAAATAAATTTAGAAGAGACATCTCTATTTAATTTAGACTTATTTACTTATTTTGATGTTGTCTGATTCTAAATGGCTCTGACTGGCTCACAATACAGAAGACAGTATAAAAACAATATAATAGAAACCACAGGGAACAACCAGTACCATTAGAACAAAGAAGAGAGGGGGAAGAGAGGGAGGGAGGGAGGGAAGAAAGGAAGGAAGGAAGGAAGGAAGGAAGGAAGGAAGGAAGGAAGGAAGGAAAGAAAGAAAGAAAGAAAGAAAGAAAGAAAGAAAGAAAGAAAGAAAGAAAGAAAGAAAAAGACAGCAAATCTAAGTAGACTCAAAAAATTCCTCTAACATTCATCGAAGAGCACACTAACTACCCCTGCCCAGGGGTAAAATGCTCCTGAATCGGACCAAATCGCCCGGTCCGGTAGTGATCTTGGCCGTTGGATCTGGTAGCAATCCACCCACCCAGATGTCATTACTTCCTGGTTTTAACCGGGAAGTAATGTGTTTTTTACTGCACGGCACATGGCATGCACGGCACATGCACTTCCGAAACAGTAAGGAAGGTAAGTAGACTCAGACCCTGACTCAGCCCAAGGTCTACAACGCCTTTATGGCCCCTTATGAGAAATACTAAAAGGAATAAATTGTGGGAAGGAAATTGTTGGCTGATAGTTTGTTCACCACCCCAAGTCCCTTTGTCCAATGCATCATGAACATCAAACATTTTCTTTTTAGAAAAGATGTCCATTGGACAAAAGGTTTAAAAAGTTTACACCAGACAAAGATCATGATGTTATTATCCCAAAGCTAGTTTATATTCCACTAGGAATAACCAATATAATTATGATACATATATTTACAACCCATCCCCAAAGTAATACCCCATGAGGTATTCAGGGAATGTTGGGAACTTATATGCATTCTTTTGCTCCTGATGATAAGATACCTTAAATCTTAGAGGGCCTTAAACCAAGAGGAGAAGAACTGCTCTGCTCTCCACTGTTTATCAGTGATACCCAACCAACATCATAGCTGTCAGGTGACATAGCTTCCACATGATTAGACTTGAACCAGATTATTAACTCCACAAAAATTTATATTGTCCATGTCAACTTGACTGTGAAGTGCTTGCTTCATTCTGTACTTTCTGAGTTGTATTGATCTTTCATGTTGACAGCTCACACTCTATTCTCTTGTTCTCCAAAATTGATCCCTAATACAGTGTAATAACTTTATAGACACCAGACGACTAATGATCCTGGCTTATTTTCTCTTCACCTTACCTCTGCCAAGGTGGCTTGAAATTTCTGCCATCAGTCAATATGGAAGAATATTTTAGGAGAAAAGTTACTGTTACTGTTACTCCCTGTCCATGATGATGCAATTGCTGGGGAGGGGTTCTCGCATTAAAAAAAGTTTTAATTTTTTCCCTTGGCCTTATTTCCTTCATTAGCCAAATGCTCAGCACATTAATTTCATAAGGGGTCATTGCCTTAGATCAGGGGTATCAAACTATATTTCATTGGGGGCTGCATCAGGGCTGTGTTTGACCTTGGGGGGCTGGGGTGGGCATGGTCAGGGTGGATGTGGGCATGGCCAGCCAGTGAAAAAGGGCTCCCGAACTCGTTTTTGGCTGCAACAGCCTCCTGAAAATCTCTGCCAACAAAAATAGAGTTCAGGAGACCCACACACAGCCCTCTTAAGCTCAGTTTTCGCTGGCAGAAGCACTGCGGGCCGGTCCTTTGCTGTTTCCAGGCCGGCCCTGTGGGCCAGATCTAAGTACCCTGCAGGTCAGATCCAGCCCCCGGGCCTTGAGTTTGACACTTCTGCCTTAGATGCTCTTGGAATAATATTCCTATGTCCTCAGAGCGCTTGCGGAATGCATTTCCACAAAGATATGCATAATCTTGCAGGTTCGATTATGAAAAACACTTGCCAAACAAGTATTTGCCCAGACTGCCTGAAACATATTTATACTTCAAGTAAAATCCAAATATAGAAATCTATCTTGTGTAACTATCATTTGAAGATAACGTGTCTGTAACATTTCAGACACCACCTTAACCAAGTCACTTTGTCCTGCTACATGGCAAGGTTGCCTCTGTTTGAGGCATTATAGCTCACCCCACCCCCAAAAAATCCCTTTTTATCACAGCAAGCAGAAAGATGTTAGTGCAATATGACTAAGAACAAAACCTAAGCCTTCTCCTGCCTTCTTCTTTCACATTACTTAAGGTCTCTTCCTCCCACACTGATTTATAAAGCATGTCCTGATTTATTTATGTTTTAAATCTGAACTCTGTTAGCTAAGCACTCTTACTATTACTTCTTCATCCTCCTTCTTCCCTGGCCAATACTGTTCTCACTGCACTCTCTATTTGTATTTTGCTGCTTTTTACCCATTTATAAGCCCTGGGAGGGAGATGTTTAAAGCATCTGAGAGAGATGTTTAAATTAACGATTTACGAATAGCTTAATTGAAGTCCTGTTCTTTCTGTCCTGAACAGAAGCTGCTAAGTGATTCCAAATTTCTTCCCCAGTCTCTTTTTGTTAACTCTACTGTGATGTGAATTGCAAACCCTGGGATTAGGATCCTGGACTCAATACCATTTTACAAGGTTGGAGACAGAGGGTTGGTGTGTTGTTGAGAAGACTGGAGACAGAAGATTTGCTGAATTGAAGAGAAGAGGAGCTACAATCAGACATTAAAATAAAAGACTGAAGCTGTCAAAAGAGGCATAGACAGCTGGCCTTGAAATAAGATGCAGAATTCTAAAGCTACTTAAAAGTATCAAGTAATTGGAAAAGAAAAACTTAGAAAAGAAATGACTGTTTTTTCATCAGGAAATCAGAAGACAAGAGTTTTTTCTTCTCTGCCTAAAATTGACATCACTTTTAATGGCCAGGTCATTTTTTTTAAAAAAAACTCTACTGTTAAAAGCCATGGTGGTGCAGTGGTTAGAATGCAGTATTGCAGGCTAATTCTGGCGACTGCCAGCAGTTCAATTCTCACCAGCTGACTTGGCCTTCCATCCTTCTGAGGTTGGTAAAATGAGGATCCAGATGCTGACTCTGTAAACCACTTAGAGAGGGTTGTAAAGCACTATGAAGTGGTAAATAAGTTTAAGTGCCATTGCTATTGCTACTATTGGCTATTTCTGGCAGAAGATTACAGAACAATCAAAATTCGGACCACATGGTTTCAGAATAGTTTTTATCCCAGAGCTATAATTACACTCAACAATGAACTAAAGGGCCACCACCAGTGAGCTGTTGGACAGCATTACTTGGTCTGTTGTGTGGATGTTTGGATGGTTTAGGGGTGGGGAATTTGTGGTGGGTGGGTGGGTATTTTATTATTATTATTATTATATTATATTTATATACCGCTCTACTCCCGGGGGACTCAGGGCGGTGTACAGACAAATGATAAAATACATATAATACAAATATTTTAAAGAATTGATTAAAATACAATTAAATAATTTGGTCTTAAACCTAAAATTAAAACTCTAAATTTATGAGATTAAGATTTAAAAATATAAGAGCAATTTTAGAAGAGGTTAGTCCAGGCCAGCCTGCTGGAATAGAAACGTCTTGAGGGCACGGCGGAAAGCGCGGAGATCTGGGATTGTCCGTATCTCCGGGGGGAGCTTGTTCCACATGGTGGGTGCCCCCACAGAGAAGGCTCTCCCCCTGGGGGCCGTCAGTCGACACTGTTTGACCGACAGCACCCTGAGAAGCCCCTCTCTATGGGAGCGTACTGGTCGGTGAGAGGGTACTGGTGGCAGAAGGCGGTCTCGAAGATAGCCCGGTCCTAAGCCATGGAGCGTTCTAAAGGTGGTAACCAAAACCTTGAAGTGCACCCGGAAGAACACAGGAAGCCAGTGCAGCTCGCGCAGGAGGGGTGTCACATCGGAGCGCCACATCGCTCCCATAACTACCCGCGCGGCTGCATTCTGGACCAACTGGAGCCTCCGGGTGCTCTTCAAGGGGAGCCCCATGTAGAGAGCATTGCAGTAGTCCAGGCGGGAAGTGACGAGGGCATGAGTGACCGTGTTTAATGAGTCCCGATTTAGAAAGGGGCGCAACTGGCGTATCAGGCGAACCTGATAAAAAGCCCTTCTGGCCACAGCCGTCAGGTGTTCTTCTAAAGATAGCTGTGAGTCCAGAAGGACGCCTAAGTTTCGAGCCCTCTCCGTGGGGGCTAATGACTCGCCCCCAATAGTCAGCGTTGGCACCAACTGACTATATCGGGATGTCGGAAACCACAGCCACTCGGTCTTGGATGGGTTGAGCCTGAGTCTGTTCCTCCCCATCCAGATCCGTACAGCCTCCAGGCACCGGGACATCACTTCAAGGGCATCATTGGGGTGGTCTGGGGTGGAGATGTACAGCTGGGTGTCATCAGCGTACTGGTGGTACTTCACCCCGAAACCACGGATGATCTCACCCAGTGGCTTCACATAAATGTTGAACAGAAGGGGCGAGAGAACCGATCCCTGTGGTACCCCACATATAAGGGGCCTCGGGGTCGATCTCTGCCCCCCTGCCAACACAGACTGCCACCGGTCAGAGAGAAAGGAGGAGAACCATCGCAACACGGTGCCCCTCACTCCCAACTCTTCCAGCCGGTGCAGCATGATACCATGGTCGATGGTATCAAAAGCTGCTGAGAGATCTAATAGGACCAGGGCAGAGGAACAACCCTTGTCCCGAGCCCTCCAGAGATCATCAACCAATGCAACCAATGCCGTTTCCGTGCTGTGTCCAGGCCTGAAGCCCGACTGGAACAGATCCAGATAAGATGATTCATCCAGGTACTGAGGAAGCTGTTGTGCTACCACACTCTCAACAACCTTCGCAACGAAGCGAAGGTTGGAGACTGGACGGTAATTAGCCAATATTGCCGGGTCCAGGGAAGGCCTCTTGAGGAGAGGTCTCACCACTGCCTCTTTCAAGGCAGCAGGAAAGACACCCTCACTCAGAGAAGCATTTATAATCCCCTGGAGCCAGCCTCGTGTAACCTCCCGAGAGGCCAGCACCAACCAGGAGGGACACGGGTCCAATAAACATGTGGTAGCATTCAGCCTCCCCAGTATCCTGTCCACATATTCGGGAGTCACAGAATCAAACTCTTTCCAGGTGGTATTCTCAAGACCTGCCTCCATCCTTTCCTCTGAATCTACTATGTCAGAGTCCAGGTGTTCCCGAATCTGAGCGATTTTATCATACAGATATTGAACAAAATCCTCGGCTCTACCCTCCAAGGGGTCTTCCCGCGCTTCCTGAAGGAGCAGGGAGCGGGTCACCCTAAACAAGGCGGCCGGGCGGTTATCTGATGATGCAATAAGAGCGGAAAAATAGTTATGTTTTGCCGCTTTTATCGCCATTAGGTAAGTCTTAATATGAGATCTTACCAGTGTTCGGTCAGATTCAGATCGGCTGGCTCTCCAACTGCTCTCCAGGCGTCTTTTCCGACACTTCATCTCCCTCAGCTCCTCAGTGTACCAAGGAGCCAGGCGAGATCGGCGTCGAGTCAGAGGCCGCAAAGGCACGACTCGATTCAAGGCCCCGGCAGCCTCCCTATCCCAGGTGGCCACCAGGTCTTCGATCGAGCCATGTGCCAGAGCCTCAGGAAATGGCCCAAGCTCCTTCTGGAACCTATCTGGGTCCATCAGGCGCTTGGGGCGGAACCACCTTATCGGTTCCGCCTCCCTGCGGCGGGGTGTGGTGGTTCGAAGGTCAAAGTGAAGGAGGGAGTGATCCGACCATGACAAGGGCTCAATCACTATATCCCCTATCTCAAGATCACTCAACCACTGACCAGAGACAAAAACCAGGTCCAGCGTGTTTCCCTCAGTGTGAGTAGGGCCATGAACTAACTGGGTCAGGTCCATGGCCGTCATGGAAGCCATGAACTCCTGAGCCACCTCAGACGCCTCACCGACGGATGGCAGGTTGAAATCTCCCATGACTATAAGTCTAGGGATATCAACCGCCACCGCGGCTATAACGTTGAGTAGCTCAGGCAGGGCTGCCGCCACATAGCAGGGAGCCAGGTACGTAACTAGCAGGCCCATCTGTACCCCATGACCCCACTTCACAAGGAGGGACTCACATCCGACCGTCTGAGGAACAGTGGCCTCCTTCGGGCCAAGACCTTCTCTAATGATAACTGCCACCCCCCCACCCCTCCCCTGTGACCTTGGCTGATGAAATGCTCGGAAACCAGGTGGGCACATCTCTATGAGAGAAACCCCTCCCTCCTGGCCCAGCCAGGTCTCCGTAATACCTGCCAGGTCCGCTCCCCCCTCTTGAACAAGATCACAAATGAGGGGGGCTTTGTTTACCACAGACCTGGCGTTGCATAGCATCAAATATGAAGTGTAGGAAGTTAAAACCCACCCCCTCTCCTAGAAAATGAAATATTTTAGGAAATATTAAAAGGGCAGAATATTTCCTCCTAAAAGGGAGGCAGAAACTCATTCCTCCCCCATCTTTGTCAATGGGCCATTAAGGCCTGAGCCAGCTCATCTGCAACACAAAAGACATAACAGGATCCATCTAGCAGCAGAAATTCACCATATGACACCTGGGAAGATTACATCAGTCAGCACTCAAACAAGCCTGGGACACAGACAAAGCCTACAAAGTTAACTAAGACTCCCACCCACTGGAAGTCTGACAGCCAATGGAATATATTTCTTACACAGGAACAGGAAACACTAAGGTGGGGCCCAACAAAGGGTATATAACTCAGGCATTCTCAGCATCTCGGCCCTTTTTTTCTTCACTCAACATCTTGAAGCATGTGATCGCCTTTTCTGCTCAGGAACTCAAACCATATGATCTTGTCCACCATTAAACCATCTTTCCAACCAGTCTCCCTATTTCCAGTGTCTTTCTCCCCACTTGGAACTGAACCCAGAAGGATATTTCTTCCAACAGAAGATTCACACTAACCTATAGCACCAGCATAAGCTTGAGAATTCTAGATACAAAATAAGTGTACTGCTATCAGAACTATGAAAAGATTGCAATTGATAATCCAAATAAATTTTTGTACTTTGGGAGAAGCTGACTCAAATCAGAGGAGAAATGGGGAGATTTGGGACTCTCACTTTTCCATCAGTCTGGTTTAACCAAATCCCAGTAACTATTTTTTTTCTGCCATGTCCTATGACATTGCCTTTATCTTATCCACATCCCATAGCTGAAACAACCTAAAGTAATTATGAGCTGCTCAGTTTCTCTTTACATAATTTATGCCACAGATACAATCCGGCATGCTTCACCAATGATGCAACCAATTTAGACTGCAGCTACCTCTACTCTGATTATTGGGAACTATCTTCTTTTTGCTTAGACTGCAGGAAAAATGCTCATGGCTTTCCTAGAGGCCTCTGTACTTTCAGTAGAATTTGGCAAGTCTTCTATAGGCTTCTTATTAACAGGGGTTTAAGATTCTATTGAGCTTTTGAATGAGCTATAGTTCTGAGACAGAGAACCAGGTTTTCCTATTTATTTATTTATTTAATTTAATTTATATACCGCCCTACTCCTGAAGGACTCAGGGCGGTGAACAGCCACAAGATAAAAATACATATACAAAAGTTAAAAACCATTTAAAATATATTAAATAATTTTGGCCCAAAAATGAATTTAAAAACACCCAGTTTGTATAAAAACTTAAAAGCAGATTTAAAAGGGAGAGTCAAGCCAGACCAGCCTGCTGGAATAAAAATGTTTTGAGGGCGTGGCGGAAAGAGTGTAAGTCTGGGATCCTCTGTATCTCTGGGGGAAGCTCATTCCAGATGGCAGGTGCCCCCACAGAGAAGGCTCTCCCCCTGGGGGCCACCAGTCAACATTGTTTGGCTGACGGCACCCTGAGGAGCCCCTCTCTATGGGAGCGTACTGGTCAGTGAGAGGCTACTGGTGCAGAAGGCGGTCTCGTAAGTACCCTGGTCCTAAGCCATGGAGCACTCTAAAGGTGCTCCATGAACTTTGAAGCACACCCGGAAGACCACCGGGAGCCAGTGCAGCTCGCACAGGAGGGGGGGTCACATGGGAGCGCCCCGTCGCTCCCATAACCACCTGCGCGGCTGCATTCTGTACCAGCTGGACCCTCCAGGTGCTCCTCAAGGGGAGCCCTATGTAGAGAGCATTACAGTAGTCCAGACGTGAGGTGACGAGGGCATGAGTGACCATATATAACGAGTCCCGATCCAGAAAGGGACGCAACTGGCGAATCAGGTGGACCTGATAAAAAATCCTCCCGGCCACGGCCATCAAATGCTCTTCTAAAGACAGGCATGAGTCCAGGAGGACACCCAAGTTGCGAGCCCTATCTGTGGGGGCCAACGACTCGCCCCCAATAGTCAGTGATGGCACCTACTGACTATATCGGGATGTGGGAAACTACAGCCACTCGGTCTTGGATGGGTTGAGTCTGAGTCTGTTTCTCCCCATCCAGATCCGCACGGCCTCCAGGCACCGGGACATCACTTCAAGGGCATCATTGGGGTGGTCCAGGGTGGAGATGTACAGCTGGGTGTCATCAGCATACTGGTGGTACTTCACCCCGAAACTATGGATGATCTCGCCCAGCAACTTCACATAAATGTTGAACAGAAGGGGCGAGAGGACCGATCCTTGTGGCACCCCACATACAAGGGGCCTCGGAGTCAACCTCTGCCCCCCTGTCAACACAGACTGTGACTGGTCAGAGAGAAAGGAGGAGAACCACCGCAACACGGTGCCTCCCACCTCCAACCCTTCCAGCCGGTGCAGCATGATACCATGGTTGATGGTATCAAAAGCCGCTGAGAGATCTAACAGGACCAGGACAGAGGAGCAACCCCTGTCCCGAGCCCTCCAGAGATCATCAACCAATGCGACCAATGCCGTTTCTGTGCGGTACCCAGGTCTGAAGCCCGACAGGAATGGATCTAGATAAGCCTCTTTATCCAGGTACTGAGGTAGCTGTCGCACGACCACACTCTCAGCAACCTTCGCAACAAAGCGAAGGTTGGAGACTGGACGATAATTAGCCAACACTGCTGGGTCCAGGGAAGGCTTCTTGAGGAGAGGCCTCACCACTGCCTCTTTCAAGGTGGTGGGGAAAACACCCTCACTACCTAGTTGTAGATTGGCATCACAGGCTTTCTGAGGACTTACACATGAGCACCAGAACTAATATCCTAATTGATCTATGCTCTTGGATCAGCATCACGCTATTGCGGTCCCATGGTTGGTTGCGCAAGACAGTATGATTACTTGTGTTGGCCTTCATGGGGCAGATGGCACCATTTTGCCACTCTAATTTAGGTAACACTAGATGTCTTGGTGATGATTGCTATGATTACCTATAGGACAATAGCAAAGCACTTAGACTTATATGGTGCTTCATAATGCTTTATAGCCCTCTCTAAATGGTTTCCAGACTCAGCATATTGCCCCCAACAATCTGGGTCCTCATTTTACCGACCTTGGAAGGATGGAAGGCTGAGCCATTCAGGATCGAACTCCTGGTGTGAGCAGTGAGTTAGCCTGCAATACTGCATTCTAACCACTGCGCCACCATGGCTCTTCAATCACAATTTCACGGTGTCCATGTGCCATGTGCCATGTGCCCTGATTACTTCTGAATTCAGAACTGGATTCCTTGTTGTCTACCAGGATATTTTCCTTGCAGAAGTGGACAAGGATGGAGCTGCTAATTTCTAATCGCTACCATGCCTTCCACTTCTCTCTGTACTTCTTTTTCATGCAATTTACCTATCACCAAGTTGTCTTTGAACATGGAATTAGCACTCTTTCCAAAAGGTGTAAAACTTTTATTTAGAAATATTTAGCGTAACATATATGCAGGAGGCGTTGTGAAAGAAACGAAATGAACTGTCCTGCTTCATCCCCCCCATTAGCATCCCCCCCCCCCCCAATAAAGACTATGAGTGTTACAGAGAAAGTGGAAAAGAAATGCTATTTGAGGCTGTAATGATATTCATATGAGTTCTGCCATGGCAGGATAATCGTGATTTTTCACTATTATGTTTTTGACAACTAAATATTAGTTTGGGTTTTTTGTTTCCTGGGGTTTTTTTCCTTCCAAATTAGAAACTGCAGATACATCTGTGCTGGATTATAAAAATAGGAGACTCAAAGCTACCGATGACCTTAAAAGTTATTCTGTACTTTTCTGCAGGCTGACATATCAATTTTATGTCACGCTGGCAGAATTACTGCCTGTATTCTCATTAGTTATAATGTGGTTCATTCTTCCTGATTTTTATCAATTTTTTTTACCAATTCCTACATTTCAAATGATAGAAATTTCTAGACTTTATATACGTTTTCTTTTGTGAAGATTTCCAGTATTTTAATGAAATGTATTATGTACAGGCATATATAGCAATTATCTGATGATTTGATAGATTTGATTGGATACACTCTCCAATGGACACCGCTAATCTTTAATGGAACAGAATATTTTCTAACTCTAAATGGTAGATTTCTGGCTCTTTTCCTAGGCCTCTTTTTTCTTTTGTAAAATTTCATATAATCTTCTCATTCATTGCCTATATTTTAACATTTTATCTTTGGGCAATTAAGTGGGATGGGTAATGGCATATCAACAACTTTCCATATGTTCATTTAAGAATGTACTAGTATCTTCTTCCTTTCAATAGCCCTTAATGATATATATTTTAACTTACTGAATTATAGGAATGGCAATAGAAAATTGCCATTGTGCTTTGTATGCCTGACAGTTTTCTGCTCAAAGTTCAGGATTTGTAGTGTTAAAAAATGATATATTAAGCAATTCAGTTTGCCAATCAACAATGCTTATTGAGATCTTAATGTGATTATTACATTCATATTCTGTCTTTCCTCTGAGAGTTAAAGACTGTAGTAGATGGGACCAGTGGTGAGTTGCTACTGGTTCTCCCCGGTTCTTGTGAACCGGTAGTGGAAATTTTGAGTAGTTCGGAGAACGGATAAGTACTACCTCTGCCTGGCTCCGCCCCAATCTATTCACTGCCTCCCGAGTCCCAGCTGATCGGCTAGAAGGAAAAAATCAGGGCTCACTTGACAAAGAAGAGGAAAAAAAAAACAAGACACCATAGCTTTAAATTGAGAAACCAAGAAGCCTCCCAACTGATCGGCTAGAACCGATCCGCTCCTTGTAAACCGCTCGGTGGTGATAGATTGGCAATTGAGGCCAAGCTGCCTGAAAGCATTTTCTGATGCTCTCGTTGGTGGCAGAGTGGTAAAAAACTGTTTAAACTCTTGCCATGGTGCTTCAAAGGGCCACCCTACATCTGATCAGCGGTAAAAGGCAGTGTGGTGGTAAACCAGTGCACTCCAAAAACAAATGGGTAGATCGGTGTGCTCCAAAAATAAATAGGTAGACCGGAACACTCCAAAAACAAATGGGTAGTCCGGTACAGCTCTGCAAGCAGTTAAAAGCCTGGTAGACCAGTACCTCTGCTAAATCCGAAAGAATTTTTTGTCACATGACCATCAAACCACACCCACAAAATAAGCCACGCCCACAGAACCGGTAGTGAAAAATTTTAGAACCCACCCCTGGGTGGGACCTCTGCATTGTATTACAACAGCCTTACCAAGTAGAATGGGTTGAGATATAGTAACTGATCCATAATTGGCCAGCATGCTCCATAGCTAATTTGGGGCTTGAAGTTGAGTGTCCATGATACCAGATTGTCATGGTATGGCTAAGTATGAAAAGGTGAAAAGTTGGACGTCTTGAACTAATACATAATGTTCAAGCTCAAATTTCTGCCTCATTGAAATGGCTTGGTAATTAATGCAGTTGATCCTTATCTTTCCAGGAACTACTTTGTCAGATATCCTTCCTCTAATACTGGTATAAAAGGTAATAATCCCACAATTTGTGTATAAAAAAATAAAAAAGGTAAAAAAGACTAAACATGAAATAAATATGTAACCTTCCCCTCCCCCCCCCTATAACTGAGATGTGTAACTAAATGAATAGACCTTTTTTTTCTCTCCTGCTCCAGAAAGACATGGTCTACTCTCACAAGAGAGAAATAATATCAAGCTTAATTTGGGGGTAGGGGAGGATTTTATTTCAAATTGTTTCTAGCTAGCAAAAAAGTGGGAATTAGGGTTCCATCCATTCATCCATATCTATCTATCTACCCAGTGGTGAAATTCAATTTTTTTTTACCACCGGTTCTATGGGTGTGGCTTGGTGGGCATGGCAGGGGAAGGATACTGCAAAATCTCCATTCCCACCCCCACTCCAGGGGAAGGATACTGCAAAATCCCCATTCCCTCCCCACCCCTGGGGGAAGGATTTTGCAAAATCTCCATTCCCTTCCTACTCTGGGGTCAGCCAGAGGTGGCATTTGCCGGTTCTCCGAACTACTCAAAATTTCCGCTACCAGTGCTCCAGAACCTGTCAGAACCTGCTAGGTTTCATCCATCCATCCATCCATCCATCCATCCATCCATCTATCTATCCTCTCTCTTTCTCTCTCTCTCTCTTTCTCTCTCTCTCTCTCTCTCTCTCTCTCTCTCTCTCTCCCTCTCCCTCTCCCTCTCTCTCTCTCTCTCATCCCAAACCTGAAGATATATTAAAACCTAGATGCTGGCCTTTCACAGCCTGATCCAGGATCTTAATTACTCTTCCCAATGGATTACTTTGAATGGCTATGTTAGGCTTTATGGAAGAGGATAGTGATTAAACAGGCACAAACGTGAGAAATGAGCTGTAGCATGAACAGCAAGAACAGTACAGGGTGGGAGAGAAAGACTGTGCTTCTTCCTATACTTCTTCAATTTCAGAAAGTTTCAGATAAAATAAGCAGGCAAGATGCATCTGCCCAGAATAAAGTGATGTGGGATAAGAAAACAAAGCAAGACATCCCTCATCTTTCCATTCATTTCCCGAAATGTCTCATTTTGAACACTGACAGGTGCAAGGATAATAAGCTTCCAATCTGTCAACACCATTGATATACCTATAATTACTGTCTGATGTGTTAGAATTAGAATGAGGGCAAAGTGACTGCTGAAGAGGGGGTTGTCCTTGGCGGGCTTGCAAAGGGTAATGAAGAGCACTGGAGACTTGTATGGAAGTGAAGACCTCTGTGGATTCCACATCTTTGACCTCCATTAAGACAAAGGGCGGAATTAATCTCTCAACACTTAGCCAAGTGGGCTGTCATCCTGCCTCTGGAGGTGACAGGCACATTTTGAAGGTTATCTTGATGTACCAGCTTGTTGGAACATTGCGGGTATTTGTCCAAAGCCTGAAACATGACCAAGCATGACCTCTTAAAAGAAGCTCAAAAATAATAATAATACCCTACTAAAAAGAGATGCAGATAGAATACCATGGAAACTTTTCGTTAAATAAAGTTAAATAGATGACATTTAAGCAAAATGGGTTTCTACTTGAATAGTTCTAGGCACCATTTGAAAATATGAAACTGGCTAAACTTTATTATCATAGTGCAATAAAGAGGAAAATGCATCTATCATAGTATTAACTCACAGTTTTCTGGTATATTAATTGGAAGGAGATATAGGGCAAACTAGGAGAATTTGAAACTCATTGCTCCAGAAATGGGATGAAGGCTATCAGCTTGGATAGAGGAGATCAGACAATAGAAGAGAAATTTATTAGTGGTGACTAGTTATGGTAACTATATACTTCCACAGATTTTAGAAGCTGTACCTTGCTGAGTACCAAGCTGTTGAGAGCAACAGTGAGAGGGAGCTGTTGCCTCATTTTCTGCTTCTGAACTTTCCTAAGGTATCTAACTGGCAAGTGTGATGAAAGATCGTCTGATCGTTTGATTAAGGATAAATATTCCAGCAAGCAAGTGAATTATACTTGGGAACTTTACTCTTTCCTTTTTTGGAAAGGGGGAGGGGGGAGAAAATCTTTTCTGCTCTAGATAGATGTTTAGCTGCTTTTTGGATCTACTGTAGTGTAGCAAATCGTCAGACTTTTACTAGATATATCTGGGCTCAAATGCTTCTATAGCTTGAAGATCATTAAGTCACTGTTATTTTAACTTCTGTAGATTTGTAAAATATTCATTCATTCATTCATTCATTCTCCTGCATACCTGCAGGAGCTTTTTGGAGGAAAAAATTAAACCAAAATGTAATAATACATACCGAAATATGAGATTGGCTAGTTTACTGAAAACTGTCAAGATTTGCCTTTTCCCTTTATTTCCTTTGAGTAGGGTTGTTTTTGTATTGGGTGTTTGACAAGCTTACTCTGTGGGTATTATAACTATAGTCTTCGCTGTTTTACCTGCTGAGTCACTAGAGAGAGGAGAGAGTAATTCTATTTAATATAACAATTTATAATTAAACTGACCTATAGTTTTTATCTGAAATTGAACAGTCTAATAACAGCAACAGAATGAGCAATTTTTCCAAAGCCATGCAGAATGGATGAAGTTTATATTCTTACAGGTCAGAGGAATTGTGTATGAATGTGTTTCTAGAATGACTGTTTGGGATTTCAATTCCGTTCAAAGTTAGGGCAGGGAAGGGGATATGGTGAGTTTTATTGTTTTTCTCTTCATATTGTCATATTTTAATCCTTTCCAGGTGCTCCTTGGTATGTGGGCTGTCATATAAATAAGTAAAATTTAAGTCTGAACTAATCAAAGGAATGAAATTATGAATAACATAGTGTTTGTCTTTGGTCTCTGTTAATATGTTCACTCTAATTATTCTTGGTCCCTTCCATTCCCACATCTTTCAAATTTGAAATAGATGACATTCATAACAATTTCCTGGACTCATTCCCTGAATGTAGGTTTGTTATTTTGCATTCCAATTGCCACAAAATATTTTTAAGACTTGAGGAAGTAGCAAATGAGAATTTGTGCCTTCTCCAAATTTGGTGCAAACTATTTACCAAAAACTACATTCTAAGAGAGTACTTTTAAAATAATAACATTTAGTTACAAAAATAACATGTGCGCTGGCATTAGTTGATGGCACTGATCCCCACAGTATGTCTTGGCTATGAAAGTCAGTTGGTGAAGTATGAAAAGTGGGAAAGCAAAGGGGTTTTTTTTGTTCCATAATGCAACTGATTATAAGACAGAACAAACAATAGAACATAAAAGCAAGACTGAAGGTTGTTCCTTAGAATTCTGATGCCTGAAATTTGGCAGTGAAATTTCTTAGACAGCAACAGAAATAATAAATCATTCGTTTAACCATAATCAAATAAATCAATTTGTATTTTTTTTCTTCTTTCTGCCAACTATCTTTAAATCCAGCCAATAAATTTCCAACATTTGGTTTTTCATATTCTCTCAGAAATCTTACATCTTTATCAAAGTCTTTTTATAGTTCAAGAACTATAGTTTTATAGAATTTCAAGAACTATAGTTTTATAGTTCCAGTGAAGTAGTTCCACTAAATTTTTTATACTCCATTTTAATAAAATAATTCACACTACACTTATTATTTGGACTTTTTTAGTTTTTAAGTTATGATCCAATTCCAATTATAAATCCAATATTTCCATCTCATTAAAAAGATGTAGTTTTTAAAAGCACCTTAAAAGTGCATTTTGGTTCCATTATAGATCTAAATAGCCCAAGAAATACTTGGATCTAAAGCGTCAAGCAATTCCTTTAAAGTAGCCATCTAATGCCCTCTAGTATCCAAACTTCAAGGTCTTATTATCAGTTCAAAATGTCAGCAAAGAAATTCTTCTCACAAGAGAGGATCCTTTTAATTAACTTCAAAGTCTTTCTTTAATTCAAATTCATCTAAACCCTTAATCCATTAAAAAAAAAACTTTCTAAAATCAACACTGTAATTACCCTTTTGGTATATATTGCAACAAAGAAAATTCTTACAAAACTGTAGGCATATAAATTTCTTTCTAAATATATTGAAGAGAAACTCACACAGCCAACAGACAAACTTATGATTTTGAAACTTCTCAATCTTTAATAAATATTTAAAATAAAAAAATAAATTCCAAAGTGATTAAAAAGTTTGTATTTATTTATTTAAAACAATTACATAGCTACTCATTATATACCAAACTCTGAGTTTCCAATTAAGAATTAAAACAGTAATAAAATAACATAAAAACTTATTAAATCTATTATATTTCATTAATTTAAAATATTTAGATAATTCATTTTATACCAATCTCTGAAAAGAAATATGAGATTTGGCTGAACTTTTCTCAAAAAAAAATATATTAATATTTCAGAGCATGCTGAAATCCCAGCTAATTGCAAATGACTACAAAAACATCTATTTAGAATAGAATTCTTTATTGGCCAAGTGTGATTGGACACACACAAGGAATTTGTGCATTGTCTGCATATTCTGAATCTATTCTGATATATACTTACCAAAAGTAGCTGTCCAGAATTTCAAGATCTTTCCTTTATCTGAATACAGTTTTTAGTAGTCTGGATCCAATATCCCGCTGCTTTTTGTCAGTAAAGTTTTTTGTAATCCATGGAGCGTAACTTTGCCATTCCCTACTGGAAGCCAATCTTTTATAAACTTTATAAAACAGAGAGAAATCAAGGACATTATAAAGTGTCATGATCAGTGGGTAATCAGATTTTAACTGTAGTGAAAATCTGGAAGCTAATTTGAGGTGTCTTAGATTAAAAATTCCAAGAATTTACAAATGAAGCAAAAAGAAATTTAGTCAGTGCTAAGTGATATCTTATTAATTTATCACTGAACCTGAGAAATATCTGCAATCTACTCACCGAGACTACATGTACTAGATTTCTTGAGAAGAATGTCTGATTAGATATGTCATTTATTTATTTATTTATTTATTTATTTATTTATTTATTTAGTCGCATTTCTATGCCACCCAACTCCCAAGGTACTCTGGGCGGCTTACAACAGAGAATAAAACAATGTAACAATATCCCATACAAAAGTTAAAAGAAAACATTAAAACATTAAAACGTTAAAACACATACACTCCAATTTGTGGCCAGGTCTCGCAAGATCACTATAATGAGATCAACAGCCCCAGGCCTTCTGGAAGAGCCAGGTCTTCACTGCTTTCCAGAAGGCCAATAGGGTGGGGACGGTCCGGACTTCAGGAGGTAATTGGTTCCAGAGAGCTGGGGCAGCCACAGAGAAGGCCCTCCCCCGCAGGCCTGCCAGCTGACATTGTTTAGCTGACGGGACCCGGAGGACACTGACTCTGTGGGATCTTACCAGTCACTGGGAGTTATGTGGTAGAAGGTGGTCATGAAGATACATGGTCTTGAGCCATGTAGGGCTTTAAAGGTAATAACCAACACCTTGAATTGCACCTGGAGACTGATAGGGAGCCAGTGCAGCTCGCGGAGAATTGGTGTAATGTGGGTGTATCTAGGTGCACCCACTATAACTCGCGCGGCTGCATTCTGGACCAACTGTAGTCTCCAAACACTTTTCAAGGGTAGCCTTTTCAAGGGTAGTCATGTTGGTTCTCTACTTCTTGATCCTATTAGCTGATGGCAAGAGAATATCTAATATTCTAATGTTAGTTATTAACTAATCACTAATATTCAAGAGACAAAAATGCGCCACTTGATTATATCATACTATATATCACCCTTCCATAATTATATGAATAGTTTTCTTTCTTTCTTTCTTTCTTTTTTGGCCTGCAAGGCTAGAAGTGTCAAATTGTTTTGTTTTCATGTCTAAGAAGGAAAACTTTATGGAGTCCTCCACAGCTTGTTTTCTCCCTTAGATCTAAATAATAATAATAATAACTTTATTGTCATTGTCCGTGTATACACAGTATACCCAAACAATGAAATTCACTTAACACCCAAAGACCAGGTCCAACACACATAACAATCCCCTCAAGGACGGGTTTTGGAACCCCGAGAGGTGGTATGCTAAGAACCGGAAGCTTTGGGGTTTTTTAGATAGTTTTTCAAACTCTATTTTAAAAAGATCTGGGAGGAGGGTGGTTTCTAATGTAAATAAGGAGGCTGGGGGACCTCCCGGGAGGGGGGTGGGTTGTGTGGGTTCAGGGGTTAATCTGCAAGGGACGGGGTCTAGTCCGGCTAAGGAGCACGACGGAGGTGATACGAAATCCGGAGTCAAGGAGGGGGTTAGAGCTTATACTATCGGTAGACATTACATCAGTACTATAGGTGGGAGGGGCAGATATGGCGGGAGTAGGGGGCCATATCAAGTGAAGGGAGTACGCGCTCGCTGTCTTCAAGCGGTGGCATGCTCCGGCCCCCAATGCTCTGCTCGTTCCCCAGGTTGCACAGACCCTCAGGCCCTGGACCTTCGGCTGATGCTATGCAACGCCAGGTCTGTGGTAAACAAAGCCCCCCTCATT
>WNWU01013589.1:2452684-2492523 GCA_012654045.1 Ptyas mucosa | reverse complement strand
TTATTATTATTATTATTATTATTATTATTATTATTATTATTATTATTTCCATTTATAAAATGAAACAGTGAAGAACAAAGAAACCAGGCAAGAGTAGACTTCTGTGAATCTGAAGACCAAATTTCTTCAGATTCAATGAAACCTCAATTTAGTACTCTTGACCAACAGCAAACCTTTAGCTGTTGCCTTCATAAATTTTCACACTAGTTTTCTGGTGAGTTGGATTTCTACTTTCATAATCTCTCTGCAAACCTCCGTGCCTATTTGGTTTTTTATTTATAAATGTTTTTTTCCATATTACAAATCTGTTACGATTATTTGATTTACCTTATTAAAGACATTTAGCTTTGATTAGTTAATTGCTCTATATATTCATCAGACCAGGATTTCTCTATATATCTTTACATTACCCATCTAATGCATCATAAGGAATAAAGAGTATCCTTTTGTATTACTCTCAGTGTGGTAGTCCTGTCAGATGCTACTTATACATATAAAGGCCTAGAAAAATATAGGAGAAAAACTTTCTCTCCCATCATTTTATTAGTCATATTTCTATGCCGCCCACCCTCTGAGGACTCTGGGCGGCTTACACCAAAGACAGTATACTAAATAGTATATTGCCCCCAACAATCTGTGTCCTCATTTTACCCACCTCGGAAGGATGGAAGGCTGAGTCAATCTTGAGCTGGTGAGATTTGATTCGTAGATCTGCTGAACTAGCAGTCAGCTGAAGTAACTGCAGTACTGCACTCTAACCACTGCACCACCTCGGCTCTTTCATCATATCTTTCATTTGTTCAATACTATTGTGAATTTGCATTAGTAAAACTCACTGCAAACCAATGCACTGTTGTAATTTCAGATCTATGATTTTTTTCTACTAATAGCTAAGAACACTGTCATGTACAACACAAATTGCAAAATTAGATCACCAAGAATAAATGAGAAATTTAGCCCATCAGAAAATCTATTCATTTTGAACATGATAAAAATTCAAAATAATCTGGAATTGTGCTTCTGGATTCCACATCCCCCCCCCCCCCTTTTGACTTGGTTCACAACTCAAAAAAATGTAACAAAAGGGTATGTAAATAAAAAAATGCACATAGAAAATACAATTAGAGAAATACATACAAAAATTTCTCTATAAAAAATTGCTTTAGAGCAGAGCCCAGTATAAGAAAAATTAGGATAATAAATGCATATATTAACATTCATGCATAATTGAAAACATGTATTTTTTTCTGAAAAATTTCAGAAGACTGGAGTCAAAAGAGAAAACTAAGAGTGAACAAATTGTTTATTATTGAGCAGTAATACAAACGCAAACTATCTTTTATCAAGCTGCAGCTATGTTGTGTGATATAACTCCTTCTCCTTCTTCTCTTCTCCTCCTCCTCCTCCTGCTCCTCCTCCTTCCATTTCCCCTCCCCTTCCCCCTCTCCCTTTTCCATATCCTGATCAAACTTTAAACTGCCTGAATGAAGCCAACTTCTTAGCTTTGTCCTTGGCCAAAAATAAGTCATTATCGGTACATATTTCTGGTAATAGTCAACATATCAGCAGATGGGCCTGGCTTTGCTTCTCTCCACACTCACACAGTATGTTGTTATCTGCTAAGAGCCTCCACTTATTGGTTTTACACTTAGGCACTCCAATTCTCAACCTATTCAGGGTTCTCCAAGTATTATAATGGATATTGGTTCCTTCAGTCATATCCTTCTTTAATATTATTCCTTGCTCGATGGTCTCTTTCCTCCATCTGTTAATTAGTTTTTGTTCTTGCATACCCTCAAGAATGTTTGTTCCTTATTTATTTATTTTATTTATTTATTATTAGACTTTGTCAAACAAAAACAAGAACAAGAATAAAAGAAAGAAAATACAATGCCAGGGATGATAGGCATTAGATGATTAGTGTACTTATGCACACCCCCTCTACTGACCACTTAAGTATGAAGTATGCCATAAGGCTTTTTCTTAAATCTGAGTTGGCATACTTGGGGCATAAGCCCATTCAGAGCATATCAAGGATCATTCTCTTGATTGGTTCCCTTGGCATCTGCTACTACCTCTCTCCTGATCTTAGGTGGACAATGCCAGCAAGAGGATATGTTTTTCAATTGGTGTAGATTTGAAAAACCTGCTTCATTGATGGAAATGTCAAACTTGTTTTTCATATGCAGATGCATCTCACGCTCGAGGAGCACCAAATATAATATACCAGTATGCATCAAAATCAAAAGCTATACATGGAAAGCAGGCTACACACCTATGCATCTTCCCAAGCGAAAACACTTCTTTCTTTTTAGCAGTAAACTCCACTTCAGGGCAGGGATGTGGTGGCTCAGTGGCTAAGATGCTGAGCTTGTTGATCGAAAGGTTGGCAGTTCAGCGGTTCAAATCCCTAGTGCTGCGTAACGGGATCAGCTCCCATTATTTGTCCCAGCTTCTGCCAACCTAGCAGTTCGAAAGCACATAAAAAATGCAAGTCGAAAAATAGGGACTACCTTTGGTGGGAAGATAACAGCGTTTGGCGCTTAGTCATGCTCGCCACATGACCATCTTCGGATAGCGCTGGCTCTTCGGCTTTGAAATAGAGATTAGCACCATTCCCTAGAGTTGGGAACGACTAGCACATATGTGCAAGGTGAACCTTTACCTTTACCTTTACCATTTCAGAATTTCTCACCTTGTTATATCATTTATCCTATGCCCTCTGGAGTAATAGATACAGTGAAAGTATCTATTGGGCAGCTATGCATTACCATTTTGACGCACCTACTACTATGCTTCTAATTGGTTAGACTGATTTTCTCAGAGCTACTATTAGTTCCATGTTCTGTTTCTTGCTTCAACAATTCCTCCCTCCATTGATAATAGAAGAGATGCCATTCCTTTGATTAATTTACTTAGAATACAGCTGAATCATGTATTCTTAGCATTTTTTTTTGTCTAAATGTAATTTCCTAATGAAGGTTTTCTTCATAAAAAAGCAGCTGTTTCCAGAAATCTTTCTGAGTTATTTCATTACTCCCCACCACCACCACCACCACACTTCTCTGTAGGCATATTCTGCTGCTTAATGCTATTCCCACAGCCTTCAGCCTTGTTTGGTTTCAGTAACTAATGTTGAATTTAGAATGTCTCCTTGATGTGATTTTCCCCCTTTCTCATAATGCAAGAAAAAGGAGAAAAAAATTGATTCTGTTGAAAAGAAATCCATACAGAAAGAAAAATGAGCCATGTTAATTTTTCACAGAGTACTTTGTTCATTTGTTTTAACAATAATTTATGCTGAATTATTTTCATAGTGTTTATTTACGCATCCACTGCTGATCCCCAGTAAACAGGGAATCTGAAGATTATGCATTGTTTTTAATCATACAAAGCCTCAAGTATTTGGGAATATAATTAATAAATTCTTTAGCCATGAACCTGCAATAATAGTTCATCATTTGCCTCTTGCAAGAGAACAATCTAATGAAAGTGGAATGGGCAAAACAAGGTGGATTAATCCTCAGACTCGGTTTCTGTTTGAGAGCTGACATCAGGCTCTTGGTAGCTGACTCAGCTGAAAGCAAGATTCCCACAGAGTCTTCTTTAACAAGATTTATTGAAACATTAAGGCATAAAGCTACAAAAGCTCTAGCAACTGGATTATGTTCATCTTAGAACTCCATTTATCTTTCACATCGTTAGGGTGGAGACTTTCTTTTCTCAATGTCTTTTCTGTGAACCAGTGAGTTAATTTAACTTTTCCCAGCTAACCGAGAGAAGTATAAGTGTTGTTTTAGAGAGTCTAAAGACCTTGGATGAGAGGGATTCTGACACAATCTGAGCTTTTTGGTTAAATCTATTACTGGCCATTATGCTACTGGAACAAGAAAAGAAATACTATTTTACCCCAACATTTGAAGAATGCAACCTCTATATTTTTAGTATAAACAGTGTAAAAATACTGAAAGTGGCAAAGAAGGACTGCATCAGAACTAACCTCCTTTTGAACCCAGGATATATTTTACTTACTTTACTCTATGGGAAAAAAAACTGAATGATCACTGCCCAAGTTGCTATGTTCACCTGGAAGCAGAAAGCACTGAATCAAGAAACAAAAGGAAAGACTTGAATCCTTGGGATGAGTTCACACAACATATGAAGTCACAAGCTATAGTATTAGCTACATACATTGCTGCTTATAACCCATGATTAATAACTGGTCACAGAATGAACCCAGCTGTTGCCTAAGATCCCTGCCTGTTCAAACACCTGACTGGCCAATAAAAAAGAATGTAAACAATTGTTGAAGACATACCCAGACAATTGAGGAAATAATTAAATTGTCCATGTTACAATGGCTGCTTAGGAATTTGCAATGGAATTGGAAATCATACATTCCATGTAGCTTAGATTTCTACCTCTGAATACCAGTATTATTTGAGCAATATTTCACCTATGCTGAGCCACATGCTGCATTCATATGCTGAGTCACATATCCTACGCCTTTGGCTTCCCGCTAAACAGCTGCAAAAATTTTTACATTGCAGACCCAGGAAATGTTGAGCCTTGTTGTATTTCATTGTGCAGACTGAAACAAACTGTCAAAGAATTAAAGGGACATTCAGGATTTAATCTGGGCCAGGGTTAAACCACAAAACTGATGTCAATTCATGGGCTGAGCCCCCAAATACATGAAAGAACAGAGATGTGTTTCTAAACATGCAGAGTGCCTTTCGCTCACCACTGAGTATCTGCAACAAGCCCCTCATACATCTGGGAATAGGGGCCAGTATGATATCTCTTCTGGAAGACTCCTCGTCAGAAGACGAAGAAGAACTGGACATGCCACAGGCTTTGCACGGCTCAGGGACAGATGTGCCACAGGCTCCACACGGCGCAGCTCCAGGCTCAGACCACCAGGAGGCAGATCGTCCTTCTCCTGGGTCAGAAGGAGAAGCCGAAGCTCCACCAAGCCCTAGGGAACATAGGCATTTGCAGGTTCAGTACCACAGATGCAGCACACATCCAAGAACAGGTCTCCTGTACAAGAGTGGAGCCACAGTCACAAGGAAGAATTACTTCTGTTGGATGTAATGGCCAGCACTGGGACATTGGCAGACACTACAGATGGAAAGAATGTTTTTGAATATTTAGTGACCAATACAGCAATTCTATTTGCCTACTTGGCAACATAGTCATTCCAAAGGCTTCGGTAGAGCTGATAAAGTTTTCAGGTCTACCACTGTTAACATTGTGAACAGGGGATGAAAAAAGATATTTCAAGTAGGGCATTACTATAATCTCTCTTTCTTTTCATCACGCCTGTTTGTCATTGCATAAATCAGTTTGATGTAAGATTAAACACCTGAGCCAGAAACCAGGTGATGGTGGCATCCAGTCCTGCCTTCGGCGTGAACTCTGCTGGGTGAACTTAAGCCAGACATTCTCTCTCAGTTCTAGGAAGAGGTTTGGCAATGCCAAACTACTACTGAAAAAGCTGCCACAAAAACTGCATCCAGGTAATTGCCAGGAGTCGACACTGATTCCCAAATGCACACACATAAAAAACCACTTTATTTAAAAGAAAAACATATGAAGTGAATTATAAAGAACGGAACCCCAGCATATCTTTTTACACAACTGAGTAGCATCAGCCAACTTGTACGTCTGTTATAACACAGATTTTTGTCTACCTCATTCATATGTTCCTTAGCATGTTATCTTACGCACTTTGGTTAGAAAGTTGGTTTTTATGCAGTACGTGGTTTTTGCATTCTTTAAAATTGTGTTTTATTTTTAAATATAATTAGTTTACTTTTTTCTAGATCTATGAACCACTCCAAAATGACTACCCATGCTAGTGGGTAGCCATATAAATTCACTAATAAATAAATTGTGCCCTCTGTGTTTATCAGTGACTTTTGACTCTTGCAGGGAGCTGATTCTCTTAGTTCTGGAATCTATAAATTAAAGTGCTCCCTTGAGGAGCACTCGGAGACTTCAACTGGTGCAGAATGCGGTCGCGCGGGTTGTCATGGGGGTGCCAAGGTACTCCCATGTTACACCACTCCTTCGCGGTCTGCATTGGCTCCCGGTTGTCTTCCAAGTGCAATTCAAGGTGCTGGTGATCACATTTAAAGCCCTATGTGGCCTAGGACCAGAGTACTTGCGAGACCACCTCCTGCCACTGGTGGCCTCCCATCACCCAGTTCGCTCCCACAGAGTTGGCCTCCTCCGGGTACCTTCGGCTAGACAATGTCAACTGATGACTCCTAAGGGGAGACCCTTCTCTGTGGGAGTCCCTACCCTCTGGAATATGTTACCCCTGGAGCTCCAGATAATCCATGACCTCCGAACCTTCCGCCGGGCCTTGAAGACCTGGCTCTTCCAACAGGCGGGCCTGGGTTGACTCTATACTGATTTTGTAGCTTTTTATATTCTTAAATCTTACATTTGAATTGGTATTCCCACGTTTAGCTTTATTTATTGGATACTCTGTTTTAATTTGTCTTGAAAATACAAATACTTTTGTATTTTCTGTTTCTTATTGTTGTGAACCGCCCTGAGTCCTTCAGGAGAAGGGCGGCATATAAATTCAATAAATAAATAAATATCTTAAGAAAAACTTCATCTTTTAAATAAGTGTCATTTCTGAAATCTATGGAAGACATTTCTGAAATCTATGGAAATTCTGAAAGGCACAAAATGTAGCAATGCTTGTACATCCTGTTTGTAGGCAGCAGAAAAAAATGCCTTTCTACAATTAAGGCTTCATCATGAAAATTGGTTTGAAAATGGCATGGCAACTCTGAGAGAATTAACTAGAAGAATGTTGATTTTTTCTCTCTCTCCTTCATCAGGAAGAGGGGGGGAAAAGAAGATTCTCAGTAGCATTGTCCTTGAGCGTCCTTTATCAGCTTTTTACATGCAGTGCAGTGGGTAGGAACAGACTGAGAAATCCCCAAATGATTTTTGTTGATTTCATTTCTTCTTCCTTCCCCACCCTTCATTCCAGTGAGTCCACTAACACAAAAAGGAAGAGAAAAGACATTAAAAGATGGAATTTTAAATAACAACAGAAGCTAATAACCATTTTATCCATCTGAAAAAAAGTGAATATGAAGGAGGAATCTTAAACAGAGTTCTGAGTACAAGTACCTGAACATATTAATTTTTTTTTGCATTCTGCCCGTGTTACAAATTTTAAGTCTGGTTATTCTGAGTATGACGTTTCCTTAGCCTCCTTGTTTATTTATATACTGCCCTTGCCCTGGGGACTTTGGTGCAGCATATTCTATATGAGAAAGGTTTTCTGATGCCATCTTTGGAGCAACAACCTTGTGAGTTAAATAGGTTATGAAATAATGATTCATTCAAGGTCTGCCAGTATATACATATCCTATGAATGGGTAGATTTAAAGAGGTACATTACAGGCTGATTTACATACTGCACAAACACACAGAAAACTGTTTAACATGTAGACCCTTAGTTGAGGTATGGCTCAACTAATGCTCTCTAAAGCATCTGGCAAGTTGGCTGCATGCTGAGACGTCTGAATAAATGGAATTATTGTTTTCCCTAAAAACTTTTCCAATAGAACCCATCCCATTTATAACATGGCACAACTAGGGAAAACTAAACTGAGCAGAAGGTTGCCAGGAAGGTGGGTTTACCCACTCATTAACTTCTGATTTCAGTATTTTATTTATTTATGCAATTATATCTATTTTTTTCCATAACAGAGCTGAGAAAAACTGACTGAGCTAGATTCAACCAGTGAGCTTCTGTGACTGAGAATACATAAACAATGTCTTGTTAGCTTGGATCCCTGGTCCATCTAGTCCAGCAATCTGTTCTCACAGTGGCCAACCAGCCACACAAGGAGGCCCACTAGTCTTCCAGCAGATGATTTGCCATCCAGATGACACTGCCATCCAGGCTAATTCCCACTGATTCCCATGTCTTCCCTGTATTGGTCCATCTCTTTTCTGAAACCAGCCAAGCTGTAGCTAGCACCACATCTCATGCTAGTAAATTCCAATGTTTGATTAGAACCTGTGTCTCCCCAATTCTATTCCAATAACTTAACTCCAGCCGTGGTGATGCAGTGGTTAGAATGCAGTATAACAAGTTAACAGCCTGACTAGGTGGCTCGGTGGCTAAGACACTGAGCTTGTCGATCAGAAAGGTCGGTGGTTCGAATCCCTAGTAGAGGTCTCCTGCATGAGCAGAGGGTTGGACTAAATGACCTCCAAGGTCCCTTCCAACTCTGTTACTGTTACTTATTTGTAAACTCACTGCTCACTCCAGGAGTTTGATCCTGACCGACTCAGTCTTCCATCCTTCCAAATTCGGTAAAATGAGGATCCAGATTGTTGGGGGCAATATGCTGACTGTGTAACCCACTTAGAGAGGACTGTAAAGCACTGTGAAATGGTATATAAGTCCAAGTGCTATTGCTATTGCTACACCACCACAAAGGATCTGCTGCCGAAACCCTGGATATCAGAGATGGATTGTTTTTCTTAACTAGGCAAGGCAGCGGTTGATCTTCCCAAAGAAACCAGTTTTCACTTATTTTACACATTTTATAAAACTAAGGCTATTACTCTGGGAAAAAGAAGGAGGAATATGTCACTGTGTCAGACGTGTTTGCAAGTAGTCCGGCAGGAGATCTAGATTATCTGTTTCCAATCATACCATCTGCAATGAATCCTGAACACAGTGAAACCCAGGGGCTTTTTAAAGAAGTAATATGTACCCAGTTGAGCTAGGCTGACTGTATTGATTTTATATGAAAATCTATGTGTGATTGTGGTTTCCTCCATTTCATATATTTTCCTTTCCCAAATAAATTCCTTTTTGCAACCAGATTTGGTTTCATTCCTTTTTATAAGTGAATTTCTTGTTCATTCTTGTGCCCATACAAGAATGCAGCATGATTAACTAGCTAGTCTTGTGCTCCAGGATTGGCAAAAGGTTTAAGTATTGGATTTCTGGTTCCTTTTCATATTTTACCTAGGTTTGGGCTTAATTTATCATCTTTTGTTAAAGGAGTTTCTGAAGGAGTTTGCACCGGTTCATAAGAACCGGTAGTAAAAATTTGTAGTAGTTCGGAGAACCAGTAATAACATTGGCTGGCCATGCCCCCGAACCAATCCCCAGCCCGGTCACCGCTCGCTTACCCCGCCCACCTCAACAGAGGTTTTTTTTTTACTTTTAAAAGCATTTTTTCTACAACCTCTTCAGCCAAAAGAAATGCTTTTAAAAGTTTAAAAAAAAGCCTCTGATGATCGTGTGGCTCAGCTGGGATCATCAGAGGCTTTTAAAAGCATTTTTCGGCCAAAGAGGTTGTAGGGAAAAAAAATGCCTTTAAAAGCCTCTGGCAATCCCAGCTAAATTGCCTGATCGTCAGAGGCTTTTAAAAGCAATTTTTTCTGCAACCTCTTCAACCGACGCCCACCCAGTCACATTACCCCCCCACCAAGCCACGCCCACAAAATAAGCCACGCCCACAGAACCGGTAGTAAAAAAAATTAGAACCCACCCCTGGTTTAAATATATTCCTGTCCAGGTTATACTACAATATAGTTAATAAAAAGCAAAGGGAAATAATGAGAGCCATTAAAAAGCGAAAGTTAGAGTATTTTGGACATGTGATATGACACCCAGAAAAATACAGCATCCTTCACTTAATCCTCCAGGGGAAAATTGAAGGCAAACGAGACCCAGGCAGAAGAAGAACATCATGGCTTCAAAACCTAAGGGACTGGTTTGGACAAAACTCAGCAGCATTTTTCATACGGCTGTTGACAAAAATAGGATTGCCAACATGATTGCCAATGTCCGATGACGGACATGGCACAAGAAGAAGAAGAATAGTTAATAAATCACAAGTCAAAACCAATTAAAACATGGATGTAGCATAAGAACCAACTGGACATTTGCCTAGATTGTGAGTTCAAAACAAAATTATATAAATTCTGAAATCCGGGTCAAGTCCCTATTACAAACAAGAATTGCAGCATAAATTCCTAATTATGAATTTGTGTGTTTATCTTTGATAATATCAAAGTCTACCTATAATATGCCCTGAAGCAGAGGGAGCACGATTTTAGGTCTAAGTAATATTTTGCATTGGCAGGCAATTATCACCATAATAGAATATGAGTCCAGGGACATAAACTTTCTGTCACAAATATTTTTTATTTTCATCACAATCCTTGAGTCAAGGTAATCCTGAATCAACGTTTGGAATTAGCAATGAGCTGGATGCATGTGAGCAAACTGAAATTTTATTGGTCCTCAACATTATTTATTTTGTCCTGAAGAAAGAAGGCAGCAAAAGGGATAGTGTGTGTTTTATTTTAGGTGGGCCTGCAATCCCGTTAAGAAGATTTGCAATAGTTATTTAGTGCTATCTATTTTTAAAGAGAAGACCTAACCATTGCTGCACATGCTTTTTTTAAAACCAATGTTGGATTAACATAATTGCAACATTCTGCAATATAGTGCCATAGGTATGTGCTGAAATGCATCAGCTTCAAGAGCCTTGCCCATGCCAAGTAGAGATGACAGAACTGCTGTAATGTTCAGAAAGACTCCTATATGGAGGTTGAATTGATATGGAAAGTCCAGTTTGTGAAGCAAATATTGAGAAATTCATACAAATTGGTACCCCAATTTATTGTTCTCTGTTTAAAGCTCTAAATGGTTCGTATTCATAGCATAAATATGAAAAAAAATGGAGCTTACTTTGTCATATTATCCTATTATCCTCAGGGATGGGATTCAAATAATTTAACAACCAGTTTTCTGTCCTAATGATTTCTTCCAACAACCAGTTCGCCAAACTGCTGAGAAAATTAACAACCGGTTCTCCTGAAGTGGTGCGAACTGGCTGAATGCCACCACTGCATTTCCTCCTTTTGACATTACCATGGTTAGGAACATGTTGTCTGTATGGACAACAGCTAGCTTCTTCAATTAGTAGATATGATTGTGTGCTACCAGAACCCCTAATATGAATGTCAGCGTGCCAGAAAACCCCCAACTCCAAGTAAAGATGCAGAAGCAAGCATTTTCCAAAGTTCTCTTTACTAGAAGCCATATTAGGCCGGAAGCGTCAATGCTGCCAATGGAACCACACTGGATCAGGGGCTGATCAGGTTGAGCCTGTTGCAGAAACAGGTATATACTCTTTCTGAGATGGGTGAGTCCCATCTCAGAAATTCAGTTGGCAATAATATGTCAAATGGCTTACATCAGGGCAGTAGTGGGCTGTAATGGGCTAGATCACTCAGTGAAATGACTAGTTACCATAGCAACAGACAGGAAAATTGTTGCATGACACTCTCTGTCACATTTCTATATACAGCAGGATTCTATGCCTCTCAAATCAGAAGTAATTCTTGGAAAGTTCAAGGGGCTAACTCCTGTTAGATTTGCTGATTGTTGTGTTTTTGAGACTGATTATTAATAGTTGTCTTTAATATCATATATCAATGGCCTTAAGTACTTCAAATTCCAAAAGGGAAATAAGCTTTAAATGCTCTTGATGATAAATAAGCGACTTAGTAATGGTGTTTTTCTTTTCAGACAAAAGAAATTCACAGGTGGGAGAAGAGTTCTCCTAAGAATCAGTATGCAGTCAACTTGCTTAGCAAACTGTGATTTTTAAGACCTTTATAAGTTAGAATCGGCATTAAGATAAGTATTTTCATTATAACTTTTTTTTTTTTGGCCAAGAATGGTTCTCTGTTCATTGAACAATGTGTGCAGCACTTTTCTTATACTCATGCTAGGCTTAATTCTGTAATATCAGCAAGTCTGAAAATTAAATATGGCTGTTAAGGAAAAAGATTGTTTATTTTTTTAGATTGAAAGAGAAAGGTGGAGGGTGCTAAGGTAGGGTGGTGGAGTAGGCAGCAGGGAGGACAGGTAATCCTCAACTTACAACCATTTCTTTAGTGACCGTTCGAAGTTACAGTGGCACTGAAAACAGTGGTTTTTAACTGGTTTTCACTGGTTTGAGTGTCATATAATAAAAATTCAGGCTCTTGGCATGTATTTCAATGGGGGAAGATAGATTCACTTTATGATCACGTGATTCATTTGACAACTGCAATGATTTGCTCAACAATTGTGGCAAAAATGATCATAAAATGGGGCAAAGTTCACCAAACAACTGTCTCACTTTAGCAATGGAAAATTTTGGGCTTAACTGAGGTCGTAAGTCAAGGACTACCTACATCAATCTTTGACAAACAAAATATATCTTGTAACTTGATACTCCTGGTGGCTAAATAGGGATCAATCCTATCACAAATTGCCTTGCCTTTCTCTCCCCGCAACCAAAAATCAAGATAAATACTTCAGAATATTTTTTTTAAAAGGGTGAGCTATGCATTCCATAAAGGAGGTCAAATGACAGATGACATTAAGTACTTGATTGATCTTGACATTCTTGGTTTTTTTTACTAAATAGTAGCCATGATTAAGGGAAGAAAATCCAGACTGGAACTATATAACTGGAGGAATTTGCCTTTGTCATAATCCCACTCTTTTTATACCGATTGTTTCAGCGACTATTCATACTTCCCACACTTCAATCACTTTTAGAAGCCAACAAATTCCAACTCCTGAGTTACCCCTAGTTCAGGGGTGTCAAACTCGCGATGTCAAGTCATCATGTGACGTATCACAACTATTTCCCCCTTTGCTAAACCAGAGATGGGCATGGCCAGCGCATGAACATCCAGCCATGAGTTTGACACCCCTGCCCTAGTTTATATGATTAGCATTATCAAGTTGTAGAGCTTTGCTCAGATCCCCACCATCAAGGCTGTGAGCTGAGACCAGTGGTGGGTTTCTACCAGTTCGCCCCAGTTCAGGGGAACCGGTAGTGGTGGTGGTGGTAGGCTCCGCCCACTCACCCAGACATCATCACGGATGCTCTGCGCATGGGCAGAAGGTTCCGAACTGGTAGTGAAGGTAAGTGGAACCCACTACTGGCTGAGACCCACATGATATAAATCTTTTGTTTCCTCATCTTTATCTAATAAGCTAGGAAGCCTAGATTTCACCATCTTCTCAAGTTTTTTGTTTTTTTTTAATTTGAGATTCTGCTGAATATATGAACCTGCTGTCCCTCAGAAGGCTCAAGGAAAGGGAAGAGACCAATTTGTCAAGACACTTGGTGCTATTTACAACCCCTTCCCCTACTTTCTAATACAAACCTTGGAAAAGGCTATCAGGGATGCCTTTGAGCCAGCAAACACTATTTTGCTTGGTCTGCACAATGTCTTTTTAATGAGCCATATAATGCTGTTCAAATTATGTTGGAATCATTAATTTTTCCGAAATGAGACAGATTTCCCCTTTGCATCCTGAGGCAATGCCAAGGCAGCTTGTTATGCTTCTAAGAGCTCTCTCTGTTTTATAACTGTGTCAAGACTCTGTGGTACAGCTCAGCGCTGCCGGTATTCTTTGCAATCTCACGCAAATGAGTTGCATGACCCTTCTCTCTCCCTTTCTCCTGGTATTTCTTAAACAAAGAAAAACAGGACAGTTGGAAAAGCTACCACCAGAAACATAAAAACAAGTAGATCAGCTGCAACGAAAGACTTCAAACAGATGAATGCAGGTGGAGGATGGAGTTGCATACAGATATCCAAAGGCGCCAGGAGCAAAGGGGGAGAGAGTAAGAGCCAAGGACATGGCTAAAAAAGAAACTCATCCTGGCACTAAAATTTAATTTCTTCATTGTGTACCAGATGCTACATACTCCATTCTCCTAAGGCTTCCTATTTCTTTTTCAAATTTTGTTTTATTTTTAAAATAAAATTAAGCGTTCTTAAGTATTCAATGATAATATGAGACATCCCATCCTTAGACTAGAATTGCCATCAGTTTAACCCATGACTATAGAAGTCCTTTAAAATATATACTTATATCTATGAAAAAAATCATTTCTCTGTGGAGGCAATATCTTTGAATTTGGGAAAACCCAATATACAAAAAGCGAGGAGACATGCAGATTTTATTTAAAAATAAGAGAATCTGTAACAAAATATTACAGCATATGAGTATCAATACATTTACTGTTCTACTCAGTTATCTGAACAAGTTAACAAGGCAAAGGAGAAGTTTGCCTGGGAAAAACAGAATAGGAATTAAGAGAAAATACCCCTAAATCAAGAGCTGTGGTTGATTAATGTAAAGCTTCAGAAAGAAGAAATAATAGCCCTCCTACAAGAGTCTACAACTGTAATCTGCAATGTTTGTGCCATATCTGTCTTCCTGCCCGAAAATAGCATAGTTTACATTCGTAGCAAATGCCAGCTCATAGCAATCCTTTAAAAAAAAATAAAGGATTAGAATAGCAAACAGCCATCCTTCAATTGATTTAAAAGGATGAGGATTTTTAGTTCAAAGAAAAGAGTCAGTGGAAGTAATCCCCCATAAGGAAGACTGACAAAGAGAAGAACAAACAGAATGGTCGAGGGTAGAATCAGAAGCTAGAGATGCAGAAGATACACTGCACCTGTGGAACTTAAAAAAAAAACAGTTCACAGATGAAACAAGATCTGAACATTTAAGAGAAGAAAAACAGACACTGCAGAATGGGAGAGAAATTGGTCGGGTCTCTGAATTATCTAGCTAAGGGACTGCTAGTACAAAATGGGGCCCAGTCCTGAAAAGGATTGGTAAAAATGACTATCTCTAAAGCACAGCAGGCTTCATTAAGAGCCTATAAGAAAAATCCTGAGGGAAAGTAGAAATGAAAACTTAAAAGTAAAGAACTTGGATAAAAAAAACATGTGCCATGTGGAAACTGGGAATATTACTGAAATGGTTCTCTTAAATCTCTGGAATAAAAACAAAGAAAAGTATATTGATTTATAAAGTTAATGGGCTTCACTGTTTATACAAAAATGCTTAGTGCCTGGCCAATAAACACACTGAGTTTGAGCTCTTAGGGCAGAAGTAAAAGTATGATTTAATACGCCAGAATTATAACAGAGCACTGGAGGGATGGCTGCTATGACTAGACTATAGTAACTGAAGAATATTATTTATTCAAAAGGAGCAGAACCAGTACAAAGCAAAGAGATTGAAGTGTATGCTAAAAATATCTTTTACTGCTCAGATATCCAGTTATTTACCAGTTATCGACTACAGAAATCCAGGTGACTGTTAGATGAGAGCAAAGTAATCTTATTTCCCCATAAATTGAGTACTTCTGAGCAACAGAAAAATAGTTTTATTGCAAGAATATATGTTCATACCTTCCAACGATATACTATAACCCAGTGGTGAAATTCAATTTTTTTTACTACCAGTTCTGTGGGCGTGGCTTGTTGGGCATGGTGTGGCTTGGTGGGTGTGGCAGGGAAAGGATACTGCAAAATCCCCATTCCCACCTCACTCTAGGACCACCAGAAGTGGTATTTGCCAATTCTCTGAAATACTCAAAATTTCCGCTACCAGTTCTCCAAACTACTGAAAATTTTTGCTACTAGTTCTCCAGAACCTGTCAGATTTCACCCCTGCTATAACCACAAAACACATTTATAGGCTTCTCCTGGATCCATCTATGCCAAGATGAGAAAGAGGCTGAAACCAGTGGTGGGTTGTCCCTGGTTCGGACCGGTTCTATACAACCGGTAGTAAAACCGGCAGGAGGCTCCACCTACCAACCCTGACGTCATCGGGAAGCTTCTGCAGATGCGGCCCCGTTGCGAACCGGTAGTAATGGTAAGTAGAACCCTGGCTGAAACCAATTAAAGCATGGGTGGGAAGAGGCCAGCCCATAAGCTACTGCTCTTTGCCTCTCATGTAGCAAGACAGCATAACTGGAAGAGCTGCAAAAAATCTGCTAGGCTGACCCATACCAATACACTTCTGCACACATGTGTAATTTCGCCAATGATGGCAAAAGCTATCCCTGAGAGCCCACATAAAGTTGCAGGATTCACCACGTGCTCTTTCTCCCTGGGAAAGCTTACATTGCTTCACAATATTCTTTAAAAGATCCCAGAAGACGTGGAAGCTCTATTATCATACTATCATGCTGAGTTTGGAGAAAATCAGTACATTTGCCTGGCACGAATTCATAAATCCTGATTTATAAATATCATGATAGTCATATCATGAATTAAATAGCATATATTATATTGATAGTTATATAATCAAATGGCGCATGACAATTGAACTGGGAAGGGAAAATACCAAAAATCATATTGTTATCACCTATTCTCTAGTCTTGGAGATTTATGTGTCCCACTAGATGGCACTAGATGGCAGCAGAATGCCTAAGCCTGCTTAGGCAAATTGAACTTACCTAGAAAGAGGTCACACAGAATGACATACAGCATGACCTGGACATCCTCAGAGGACTTTCTCAAAGCACCTACCCAAATTAACATGTCCTCAGGCTGTAATATGGAGCAAGCAGGAAGAAGCATACAGGTAGAAATCTATTTACAATCATTTGTTTAATGACCATTCAAAATTATGACTAAAAAAAGTGATTTAGGACCAATCCTTTCACTTACAACCATCACAATATCCCCACAGTCTTGTGATCAAAATTTGGGTGTTTGGCAGCCAACATGCAACATCTCAAGATCATGTAATCGCCATTTGTGACTTTCCCAGTCAGCTTCTGACAAGCAAAGCCAATGGAGGAAGCCAGTCGACCATATGATTCACTTAACTGCAGTAATTCACTTAACAAACATGGCAAAATAGGTCATAAACTTGGGTGTGACTCACTTACAACCACCTTGCTTAGTAATGGAAATTCTGATCCCAACTGAGGTTGTAAGTTGAGGTCTACCTGTACAGAAACAAGGAGATCGTGGACCTCCCAATATTGAATACAACTAAATGAAACTTGAGAATATAATGACAACAGTCAATCAATCAATCAATCAATTTAATTTATTGCAGTCAAAGACAAAGATACAGATAATAAACAAATAAAATTTAAGACCTAGTTGAGATAGGTTTGTAAAATAACCTAACTAGCATTTAATATGTGAAATTCAGGATATAGCCTACACTAAATTATAATGTAAACACTGAAATTATATTACGCATGATATCTAACTTACAACAAAATATCTATTAATATTAGCAAAATGATAATATCTAAAATTTAAATGAATCATAACTACAGAGAATGAATTGCAGGATATTGGCCCATCAGAATTGGACAGATCTTCTGTGCCAATGTACAAAACTTAGCTATATGCTGTGTACAACAGTCAGTCAAAAATATGGTAGTGAAGTAATTCCTGCAATGATGTAACAGGTGCGGTGTCATATAATGGTTGAGCCCAAGCTCAGTTTCTCATTTAGCTGTTAGATAGCTATGCCAAGTTTATGCTGTTATTATGCTGGATGTTACCACAAGAGGATCCCAATTTACAGTACTATGAAAATCTGCTGTAAGCCACAATTAAAGCTAAGGAAATCACTTGTGGTTTTTATCTCCCTGGACACTGAGATTTCTCACAAGTGGTTTGTTTGCTTTTGACCTAGTATACTGTGAAAATCTACCCAATTATGGTTTATTCAGTAAGCCGTGATTAAACAAATCACAGGTTAACAGTGTTACTTTACTTAGCAATAAGAGAAAAAAAATTGGAGATGCCATGTAGGAAAATGCACTACAGCACTACAATTTGGCAAGTATCTCACAACTATTTAAATCCCTCTATTGGTATCATTATTATCCTTTGTTATTATGATTATTATTACTACTTGTTATGCACAAGAGACAAATTCTTTGTCTGTTTAATCACACTTCGCCAATAAAGAATATTCTGTTCTGTTCTGTTCTGTTCCATTCTGTTCTGTTCCATTCTCTATTTTCTATTCAAGACATAGATTAAATGAAAGATAGAAGAGGCTTGTATAATAGCTAAGAGAGAGGAAGGATTATAAGATTGTAACTATGCATTGAAAAAAATATTGAAAATCATTACTGGTAGTCCCCCACAACTGAGCCCAAAATTTATATTGCTAAGTGAAACATTTGTTAAGTGAGTTTTGCCCCATTTTACAATCACCACAGTTGTTAAAAATTAGTAACATGGTTGATAAATGAATCTGGCTTCCCTATTGAGTTTGCTTGTCAGAAGGTCGCAAAAGCTGATCACACCATCCCAGGTCCATAAATATGAACCAGTTGTTAAACATATGAGTTTTGATCACATGGGGATGCTGCAACAGTCGTCAGTGTGAAAAACAGTCATAAGTCACTTTTTGCAGTGCCATTGTAACTTTGTCACTGAATGAACTGTTGTAAGTCAAGGACTACCTGTACTTTTTTTAACTTTAGGGGTTTTTTTGGTTTCTTGCACCTTTTCTTTATTTTTTATCTATAAAAAATTCATAATAAATATAAATTTAAAAAATACCACAAATGTGAATGCTACTTTAATTGCTATATATGTCCAAGTACTGCACTGAATTCAATAGCAGCAATCAGAAATCTACAAAAGTCTGGACATTGTTACTTCTAAATGCTAGTAAAACACATATGACCTTTAATACTTAGGTTAAGGGGCAGGGGTGGTATTCACTTACCTTTGCTACCGGTCCAGTGGTGGGTTGCCCCCAGTTCGGACTGGTTCTATAGAACCGGTAATAAAACCGGCGGGAGGCTCCACCCACTGACCCTGACATCATTAGAAGCAATCTGTGCATGCGAAGAAGCAAGGCGTGTGCATGAGCAAAGCGAGCAGTGCACAAGATCCCATTGCAAACCAGTAGTAAAGGTAAGTAGAACCCACCCCTGTACCAGTCAGTGTGGGTTACCTCCAGTTTGGACCGGTTTGCAAGAACTGGTAATAAAACTGGCAGGAGGCTCCGCCCACTGACCCTGACATCATCAAGGTCAGTGGGCACATGTGCACGCGGCACCATTGCAAACTGGTAGTAAAGGTAAATAGAATCCACCACTGCTACTGGTTCGCAAATGTAAGCACTCGTGCACGTGCTCGCTAAGCTCATGCATGCCTTCTCCATGTATGTGTAAAGCCTTCTGTGCATGCACAGAGAGTCAAAAACGGGATATGATGATGTCCGGGTGGGTGGGCAAAGCCTCCTGCTGCCGGTGCTACCAGATCGCACGATCCGGATAGAGACAGCTGAATTTCATCACTGCTGTGGGGGCTTTAGAATACTTACCTGAGAGAAAGCAGAGCTATATTATCAAGTTCAGCAGGGTTAAATTTAGATTAGCCTGGAATTATTGTTATCATCTATCTGTAACATAGTTCAGCAGAATCAGATAATATGATTCTCTTGTATGGTGTGTGCAACTTTGCAATATTTTCATGTATACTTTTGAATAAAATGATCTTTATGCAATACAAGTTAGCCTGACAGAGAGATTGCATATTCTTTTATTTTGGTATGCTGTCTTTCTGCTTGCCTGCCTGCCTCTGGGTTTATAGGTTGATTGCATGCAATTGCATGATTGCAATTGCAATGATTCCGAGAACTGGTTTAAAAGCAATGCAGAAAAAAAGAAAACAAATCAATAACATTATAAAACCCACTGTTCACACCAGGAATATTCACTAATACAACCAAAAATCAAAAGATATATCACTATGAGGGAGAAGAGGAACACAACTTTGCAGCCCTCAGGGCCTGATGAAATAACCATGTTTTAATGGAAAACAGCATCTGGTTATCCAGAAGAATGCTGTTCCATAAAACAGGAGCAGTGACTGAAAAAGCTTTGCCATTTAGCTCTGCTAAATCTGTAAATATTGTGCTTTAAACTATCCGTTTAAATCAAACCCTTACCCTTTGCTTTAGAAAAAAGTCAACTTTGTTCAGTTTCAGTGAACTTCATATAAGAAAAGAAAACAATATTATAATCAAATATGTTGGAGTTTGCTTTGCGTTCTTGTGCTTGGAAAATTCTGAGTAGTTGAAAATTGTGCTCTCTTCATTCTGAATCTAGTTTTCCCAAAAAAGAAGTTGCCACTTTGTTCCCTCTGCGTTCTTCCTGTAAGAAAAGCATGCAGCTGCCAGCACTCTGATACTTCAGCTTTGCACGTTCTAGCTTTGCCCCTTCTCTTCTCTAGAGATCATTTGATTCCAATAATAGAAGACATACTGCTCAGGATTTTTCCATGTACAGTGATCTATAAAAGCAATCACCTCCCACTAGCCTTCCAACTGAAGGAAGCAGAGGGAGCAAATCTAGTTCATTAACATGAAGCCAATCAGCCAAACAAACATATGTGTCGTGACAGCATTTGCTTGAAATAACGGGAAAAGGATTGTTTTATTCATCCTCAGTTCTGCCCTTGCCGACAGTAATGGCAACCAGAAACTGACAGGTGGTTGCTTAAGTCCCAATTACCACATCATTTCATGCAACAAGGCCTAGTTCCTTTTGTCTTTTCCCGACAAGACTGAAAAATATTTCTAGCTCTGGGTTCAGCAGGGAGCAAGCAGAGAGATGTTTAAGAAAGCTAGATTGCTTTAGATGCACAGAAGGAAGGAATTCAGCCTGAGTGACCTTGGATTCATCATCCAGCTTTAACTTGATAGCGTGAAGGAGGCATCATGTGCAGTGAATAATGCAGCCTATAGCCTTACCTCTAACTTTATCTTCAGCTACAAATATGCTATACAAATAAAACATGAAAAGGGAAAAATATGCTGGAGAAACAAATCCAAAGGACTCTGGGATTTTCAAAGAACTGCTGAGCCCATACACCAGGTCCAAAGTCTTGTCTTCAGAGATAAAGTACCCTGAGAGTACAATAGGTTCCTAGAGATCATACATGAATACTTCGAACTGGGCAGCTGATCAGACCAGTTCTGCAACGTTCCTGGTCAATTTTCCTCACTATGATTATACTGTACTTCTATTGTTATTATTTAGTATATGATGAGAGAAGTAAACATACAAATAATCCATGTAATTATATTCAAAACTTCTACAGAGGTATTACAGTGGCCTCGTGACTAGATATCCAATTCAGCTATCCAGGCAATTGCCTGTGGCGTTGCTTCATGCAGTTCTTCTAGGGAACCAGAGAATGCATGGCATGGGCAATCCCACAAATGTTTAATAGTTGCATATCATCCCCACAACTGCAACAAGGGGAATCTTTTCATCCCCACTGATACAGGGCAGAGACATTTCTTTCCCAATATTACAGCTAATTCTGTTCAATTTCAACCAGGATGAGCAAGGACTGTATGTCTATTAAAACTAGTGATTATTTCTAAACGTACATCTATTTTTATAATTCAGCATGTGCCAGCTAAATGAAAAAATGTTCTCTTCTAGGAACTCATAAGCATTTACTCCAAAATAGTTCCTCTCCAGCATCTCTCCAACTCTCTTGACAATATATGTTCAGAACATTATACAAATAATGCTTCATATATATACAATGTGTTTTTGTTCATATATGAATGCACCTTATTCCTATATTTGGGGAAAGAAATCTATCAATAACAAAAAAGTGACAGTACCTTTCCTTTCCAAACATAAAAGCTTTGGAGACCAAAAGAGAGAGGGAAAAGAAGCTGCCAACATACACATATCCAAGCTGCAAAGAATAAATGATAGCACAAATAAAAGGAAGGCGAAAAACATGAAGGAAGAAGAGTGACAGTTGAGCATAAGGCATATATCAATGTGTGTCTCCATCTTGTCTTAATGAGTAGGTATTTGGATAGGTGCACATCACCAAGAACATAAAAAATGAGACTCCTCTTTTTAATTAGCACGGTATTCATGAGGAAAATGCATGAGCAGGAAAAAGGAAAGAAATATAATGCTACTTGAAGAGTTTGAGCACTACATGCTCCAAGTCATTTGACTGTATCAGATTTTTCCTCTAGCTAGCTAGAAATAGAGAATATGAAGGAAGAAGCAGGTAGCAATAGTTATTAGAAGATTATAAAATACTCTCTAAGGTCAATCCATAAACATTGGAAGGTGAATATAGAACACTACAATGCTACAAAGAATTATGATATTGGGAAACAAGACATCACACTATTATTATTATTATTATTTTGCAATGCAGACAGAATTATTTTCCTTAAAATGAACAATCCAATCATTCTTCTATATCTACAGGATTATAATAGCCTTCAGCCAGTCCCAGCCCAACATCGTACTAGCCCTCCTTTGTATACTAATCACATCCAACACTCCACAGATCTATTTTCAGGAAGATAACTAACTTGTTTTATTCAATTCAGTTCTACTGAAATTCAACTAACTCTGCCCGGATTCGTCCCAAAGTTTTTATTAACCAGACTTTTATTTATCTAATGAGGAATATATCTTCATACCTAATTATAAAGATTTAGAAGATACAAAACCTAAACAAAAGCAGTATCAACCCTGCTTGCCACAGTAGCTGCATATGCAAATGAACCTGACACATAGGACCCATTACTGCATATGCAGTGTAATGTGAACACAGATAATAAAGCAAAACAATACCAACATACGGAGGCAGCTGGTATGATTTTGCAGAATCTGTTTGTTGACTGGATGTGTGCGTGCTGCCCCCCCCCCCCCCCTCCCCCTCAGCCACAAAATAGTGGACATGTCGTCCCTTCAACTGAGCTGACTATCAGCCATATGTCTCTCATACCAAACCACCTTTCAGACCATTACAATGTTCACAATGTAGCTGTCACCTTAAATAAGGGTCAGGAACGGTCTATGAAGCACCAAGATGGGGTACAGTATATCAGATTCCACATTACATCTTCCCAGTCCACTGAAGAGACAAGTTAACAGAAGAAAGGAAGTCTATGGATGCTCAGAAATACTGAATATTTATTTATTTATTTATTTGTCGACAAGTACAAGGAAACAAGTAACAGTATAGATATAGACATCTGAAAAAATTGGCACAAATAAAAGGATATAAATAGGCAAAACTTAGCCATAAACACATAGAATGATTACATATAAATGGGGACAGTAGGACAGAGATGGTAGGCACGCTGGTGTGCTTATGCACACCCCCTTAGGGGCCTCTCAAGAAACATGAAAGGTCCACAATAGACAGTTTAAGGTAAAAGGTATGGGGATTAGTGAGACTAACAACAAGATCAGGTAGAGTGTTCCAGACATTTACTACTCTATTGCAGAAGTCATATTTCCTACAATCAAGATTAGAGCAAATTACATTGAGTTTGACTCTATTGATAGCCCTTGTGTTATTACGGTTTAAATTAAAGTACTCATTTACAGGTAGGACGTTTTGGTAAATACTCTTGTGAACTAAACATAGGTTGGAACATAGACGGCATAGTTTGAGGCTATCCAGACTTAAAATTTCAAGCCTGGTGGTATAGGGAATGTTATTTCGATCAGAAGATTGAGTACTCTTCTAGTAAAATATCTCTGGACCTCTCTAATGTATTGATGTCTGAAATACAGTAGATCACTCAGTAAACCAAAGCAAAGACACTACAACACTAATTCTCACTCATGGGGTTTGTTCTCTGATACTGTTCAACAGTACTCCCAATTAATTGGGTAATCCCAATTAATTATAAGAAATCTATTTACATAAAACAGTATCTATATTTATGGCTGGCTAGAGACCTTTTAGGGACTTTTTGCTTGAAATGAAAAGAAAATGGACTTATGATTTGTGGTTTTGATGATTAGGGAAAAAATTATATAATAGAACTAAGCCTTTTTCTAATCCTAAAGAAAGAAATAATTTTGTAATTGTGTTATGTTGGCTGCAGAGGAAATTGGAAGCTTTTTCTTTTCTTTATTTCTTTCCACCCTTTTCTTTCTTTCTTTCTTTCTCTCTCCTTCCCTCACTCCCTCCCTTTTTTAGTTTGTGCTAGTTTTAATATTCTTTATAAAAATTTTAATAGAATTTATTTTAAAAAGGAATCTGGTATTGAATTGATGTTGATTCTTTGTGCGCTCATGCTTTGTTACTCCACTTAGCAATGTCTTAGTTAAAAGCTTAGTTAAAACTCTTGCTTAACCTCTGCATTTCCCAACTTTGACTCCTGTACATCTGTCTAGTGTTTCAGCTGATTGGATTGCCACAAAGTCTTGCTCTTTTGACTTTTGACATGACACATTTCAAACCCTGCATATTCTATCCCAATCCAATTAAGCTATCATTCTGTTTTACCTGCATTTCTCTATGTATTGTTTTCCTGAGCTATACTGATGTGAGCATAATTATTCATACATCAGTTACTGCACATGTGCTCTACATAGTTGTACTTTATAGAGTAATTGAACATTATGATTAGGAAAAATCTGGCAGTAAGTTTGTCAATTGCTGCTTCAATATTTCTTAAATATTGAACAAACAGCAATGGTTACTTATTGTTTTTAGGCCCAATTTAAGAAGCTGCTTTTAACCTTTAAAGACCAAATTGGTTTAGACTATGTTCATTGTAGAACTGTTAGTCTATTTATTATTATATACAGTTGGTAAGATCTGCAGAAGCTTTTGAGGGCACAGTTGCTTTCAGAAACCATCTTAATTGCCATTCATCATACCCAAATTATGGAATTCCCTTTTTTCTCATTTTGTCTTTTAAATATAAGTAATGTCTAGTATTTTAATCAATGTCTTCATGGCTTATGTTATTATGATTTTGTTACTTTATTTTAATCTTTGTAGTGCCACAATGATATTATAGCATAGGAACTCAATATAGAACTATTTGTTGTAATAAAATTCTAAATAAATGGCAATTGCTATAACCATCATGACTGTTCAAAAAAAAAAAATTAGAATTTGTAATTCTGTGAAGTTGCTCTGAAATATTTCTTTTTTCAAGAAATCCCAAGAGACAAATTATCAGTTGCATAATAACTATCTATGCTACAACCACGTTCCTATCCAAGGTTTCCCCCCCAAAACAATAATCAGAGAAGAGAGTTCTAGTATATATTCCAAGCCCATCTTGCCCCATCCCTGCAATGAAGGTATCTTCTGTGGGACATTTACCATAGAGTCTCCTTGGCATGGCTGTTCTTGTAATATTCGTAGTTTTCTACACAATATGCAAATACTGGTGTTAGGGAGGCCAATCACAAATCTCATTACATTCATCTGGTAATGCTTTAAAGAGGATTTTGCAAGACACAACAAAGACCCATATCTAAAACAGGATTGGGCGACTAATTTTCCCAAGGGGACCGTATTAGAAACTGGGACCATTGTGAGGGCTGCTGTCACCTTCCTCCTGCCGCTGCCTCTTATAGTCGCTGCTGCAGGCCAGGCAGGGAGAGTCAAAGGGCCAAATGTGCCCCATAGGCTGTAAAATACCCAGGTCTGATCTAAAAGGTCCAGTTAATAATGTTGCAACTTACAGACAGCATAGAAAATTGCTGGAAGAGCCCTACCACTAAAGGGGATTGAGTGGTATGGCTATGAGTTCCTAAAGCCTGGGCATCTGCAAAATTATTCTTATTTTGTTGCTGTGAAATTTTCTAGGACTGTAAAAGCCTTGTTTCTAAACTAGATTGATAATATTCAGCTGCTAATTGCTGCTGTTGTTTTTTCTTCCATAAACACAATCAGACCTCAGAAGTCATTTGGGACCCTGACATGACAGAAAGTACAACATTGGAAATGCAAAAGAGTGTCTTCTAACAATCCTAAAAAGTCAAGCTACAGTTACTTTCTAGTTCAGAAGATGCTTCAGGAGGGAGCAATTTGGAACAAACCAATGACTGCACAGGGTCACAAAGCCTTTGTTATTAATTTTTTTTTTAAAGGTCAGTTCAGGGGGTATACTAGGGAGACATATAGATGCAAGATGTTGCTATATAATTTCTAGAGTCAGAATGAGATTTCAGGATTTAAGTACTTCTAGATCCAAATGTTAACAAAAAGTTAACATTTCAAATAATCTGAAGTATTTCAAACAGTTCAAACACTAGAGTCACCAAGGACAAAGTTTGCAATTACAGCTGTGGAAGCAGTGCAAATTATGTCAGGATCAGCCAGGAACTGGAGACCTCTTAATGACATTTGTTGTGTGTCTTACAAGGCTTCAGAATGGTGCCTTTTCCCAGCTGTTAGATCACAATTGGGATGAAAAGTTGGAAGAGTTCTGCTGTTATCAATGTGTTTTTTTTTCCTTTCTGTGAGTGGAGTTATTTGTCTTTAAGGGTCTGGGGTTGTAGGTTATTGGGGGGGGGGGTGTTTTTAATCCTTGTCGGATATGAAGAATCAAGATCATACATAAGTTCTACTTCAGAGGATTTATTGTTCAAGCCTATACTGTTCAATTAATAGTCTTCACTCTCCCCTTTGCCCGGGGAGAGACTTTCAAGCCTCTCGGCAGCACTGGCCAGCTGCTCGAGGGCCTTTACAGAATCCCGGAGCGGGCGCTCATATTCAGAGCGTCTTCGAAGGTCCGTGGAGCCACAGGAAGCCCAATAGTCAGCACTATTTTGATGCTCGATAAAAGTTAACCAAATTCAAGAGGGGCCTGGACTTGGAGCATTTGTGGACACATTAGGATTCTAGGCTGAGCTCTCTCTCTCTCTCTCTCCTCTCTCTCTCTTTTTTATTAGTAGTTCAAAATTAAAAACAATGGACATAGATATGACATCACTGGTCCCAAGCCTTTAAGTTAACTTAAAATAACACTTTAAGTTAATACATAATATATTAATGATAATATAATAATATATTCCTTACACCTTATACGTTATTTAAACATAGTATAATAATAGTCATTTATACCTTATTCCTATACAATTATACATATCTATACCTACATATATCTATCTATACAATTCACATACATATTTATCTATAATAATGTATATAATTCTAGTCTAACACTACACATTTGTCTCAGCTATCCTCCATTTATTTATTTATTTATTTATTCATTCATTCATTCATTCATTCATTCATTCATTCAACTTGTATGCCGCCTTTCTCCGAAGACTCAAGGCGGCTTACAATGTATTTAAAAACCAAATATAAAAACATTAAAAATTAAAACATTAAAAACAATTAAAACCCATTCACACCATTCATGGCCGGATCTCACCAGATCGTTTTATCTAACCATTCATAGAATTTTGCCCAGATTTTATAGTACAATGTTTTGCTTTTATCTTTGAATTCCAAGGTGAGTCTATCCATTTCTGCGCAGTTGAATATTTTTAGTAGTATTTCCTCTTCAGTTGGGATATCTTTCTCTTTCCACTTCAGCGCGAAGGCTATCTGTGCCGCTGTAAGTATATGCAGTAGTAGATAATTTATGTCTTTCTTGTATTTGCCTTCTGTCATTCCCAAAAGGAAAAATTCCAGTTTGACCTCTATGTTTATTAACAAAATTTCTTCCAACCAACTCTTTATCAGATTCCAATATTTCTTTGCCTTTGGGCATTCCCACCACATATGATAGAAGTTCTCCAGACCCACCTTCCAACATGCTGAAGAATTTCCCTTATTGATTCGTGCTAATCTTGTGGGGGGGGGAGGTGCAACCTATAAAACATCTTATATAAATTTTCCTTATATGAAGTTGCTAATGTAATTTTTAATTTTTTTTCCCAGAGAGTCTGCCAATTGTCCAAATCAATACCATGCCCATAATATTTACTCCAAATTATCATTGTTTCTTTGACTTGTTCCTCAATCATGTCTTGTTCCAATAAATAGGTCAGATCTCCATGGCATTTCTTTTGTGAGCTTCTGTTTCCCTGCAAACGATGAAATGAAGCTCACAAAAGAAAAAGATCTTACCTTCCACCGGCCAGCTGGTCTTCGGGTCTCTGCTGCACATGCGCACATCTGCATGTGCATATCCATGCATGCCCATGCATGCACGAATGTCCACACATGCGGACATGCACACCTTTCAGTTAGGCATGCACATGTACACAGTATGGCACTCGGTGTCTAAATGGTTCTCCATCATTGGTTTAGAGCAGTGGTTCTCAACCTTCCTAGTGCCATGACTCTTTAATACAGTTCCTCATGTTGTGCTGACCCCCAACCAGGGGTAGGTTCTAAATTTTTTTACTACCGGTTCTATGGGCGTGGCTTGGAGGCCATGTGACTGGGTGGGCGTGGCTAGCTGGTCATGTGACCGGATGGCCATGGCTATGTGTATAGGGACTACTCAGAGGGCTGAAAAAAGTCATTTCTGACAGGTCCTCACACTTTTGACTAGTCCTCACAATTATGACCATCCTCACATTTATGCCCATGCAGCATTCTTAACAACCATGTCACTCATTTCACAACTGCTTCGCTTCACCATGGTGATAAGATAGGGCAAAAAACGTAAAATGTGAGGACAGTCATAAATTCGAGGACTGGTCAAAAGTGCGAGGACCAGTCAAAAATAACTTTTTCAGCCCTCTGAGTAGTCCATGTGCATAAAAGGATACAGCAATAGAGAGGATGAAGGAAGGGAAGGGAAATTAGAGTAGGAGTGAGGTTAAGAGAGGGAGGAAGAGAGGAGGAGAAGAAGAAAGGAAGAGGAAGGAGGAAGGAGAAGAAGAGGGGGGGAAGAGAAAGTAAGAAGGAAAGAAAAGAGAGAGGTGGTAGGTTTGAGGAGAAAGATTGCTGTACAATAAAAAGATGAAAGGGAAGAAAACCAACTCCAAACAAATATAAAGATATTAAGATAAAGAATGAATTGTTAAACTTTAAAGAATAAAAGAGAACAAATATGAATAAATAGCAATAATTAGAAACACACATACAAACATACAATGTATTTTCTTTGAACACAGTATTTGGCCAGTTCACAAATTTAAACAGTGTTTAGTCATTTCAATTAAATTTACAATTTCTATATTTCCTTTTTGCCATATTTATTCCTCATCTATTTTTTAAAAAAACCAATATTACCCTTCATCCTCATCTCTAATCTTAATCAAATTCAATTTTTCACTTCTATTCTATATTATACCCCTTCCCGTTGTCATCTATTTTTATATCCATCCTCACATTGGTTAATTATGTAATATTATAGTTGTTCAATATAAATTCAACATTTGAATATAAATCAATTAGTTATATAACTATCTTTTTTGTATATTAATCAATATGAACATGAATATTCCAATTATTTCCATGCAATCCAATTTCTTACAAATCAATTAATTATATTTACCAATAATAATAAACCAAATAATTTCCCCCATATATTCCTCCAAACCACAACTTAATCATTTTTGCTTTCAACACAATATACAATTAATAGTATCTCAATTATTACAATTCCCTAGTTAAACAGAGCTTTTTTCTTTTGTGTTTTAAAATCTTGAACCTCCTCTTTTGCCCTAAATTTCCCATTGTTTTGCAGTTTTGCACCTACCTTTTTTGATGAGGAAAAAGAAAAAGAAATCTCTCTCTGACTCATTTTGTCACGTTGCAGCAAAGACCCTGCTTTACTTTCAGTTTCGCTTTTCAGCATAGCTGAGGGAGGGGAATCTGCACCTCTTTGCAGCTCCAACAGAGCCCTCCATAAAACAGCTGAGAGCAAATCAGCTGAAAGTCGGGAGGCTGATCAAATCAACTTATGGTAATTAACCTATGCTGAAGCTGAAAGGGGCTGTTTTTTCTATTTTTGCAGGCACTGGTCTACTCATTTGTTTTCTTTTAACACTGATCAGCTGTAGGGCGGCCCTTTGAAGCCACCGGCAAGAATTTAAACAGTTTTTTTCCCTCTAGCCATCAGCTGGGACTCAGGAGGCAGCAATAGATTGGGAGTGGGGGGGTAAGCGAACGGTGATCCAACAGAGGCAGAGGGTGAGGGTGAGTGAAGGCATGAGGGGGGGCGAGAGAGGGCTTTGGTGACCCCTGTGAAATGGCCGTTCGACCCCCAAAGGGGTCGCGACCCCCAAGTTGAGAACCGCTGGTTTAGAGTGTTTAATTTATAAGGAAAAGTAGTCTGATTCCCTTCAGATACTTCCTGGGACTATTCAAGTCCAGCTAATATAACTAAGATATAAATAAATGCAATAAAACATTTCCCTACAACTAATACCACTGTTTGTGTATTCAGCCCAAATGTCAAATCTATTTACAATGCAGCCTTCTCTTCTTTTTAAAATTAATCTTAGTAGTGCTTTGAAAATATTTGACAATTACTGAAAAAATGCAATATATTCCTTGTATGGTGTCAACTCTGGCCTTAGCCACTTGGCCTTGTTCCTTCTTTTAGTGTTCCTCCTTATCTGGCCCTCTTCCAACCATCCTGCCTACTTTTGATTCGAGTCCCACCATCATAATGTTGTCACTACTCATTAACTGCTTCTGGATCTGTTGTGCTATGGGTCTGTCCCCATCTAGTCCCAATTAAACTGAGACATGCCTATAACATAGCTCTGAAATTCAATAAAGAAAACTAGTGTTCTTTCTTTCCTAAAGTTGTAAGCAAATTAATTTATTCCCCAGTTTCTACAAGGAGATAGTCTTAACTCACAAATAAATACAGAGAGTCCTTTTTAAAAAAGAATATATTTCCAGGCTTCTAAAATGGCTGTTCATAGCATTTTATTTCATTCATTAGAGTACACAACAAGAGAAAGCACAAAAACAAAAGAGTATTTGTTATTCATGGCTGCCTCAAATTGGTAAAGAAGGAAAGGGATGGGATGGGGGAGGTGTTTGGCATGCTAAAAGTTGAATTATTCCAAATTTCAAAAGAACTGAATTAGTGTGTGTAAAAAGGATCTGCCTTGTCCACTTCAAGGAATTGCTTGTTAATTGCTCATTACAGCTTGATATAAACTCCCTCACTCTGCAGCACTCAAGCTGCAGGTCTACTCTCAGAGTGAATCAATAATTGGGAACTTTTAAATTTTGCACCTCATCGTTTGTCAGCAAGTACTCTTCACTATATAATAGTTTATTCATTTATCCTTTTAATCCATTTATATACCAACATCAAAGTCATGCTAGGTGGGGAATTTTGAGAGTTGAGGTCCACACATCTTAAAATTGTCAAGGCTGAGAAACACTGGTCTAAGTCCTTATACAAAATAAGAAAAATATGAAAAATGAAATATGTAAGAAAAATTTAGTGTCTTGAGAAAGATATGAATATGAACAGGAGACTAACAGACTTGGAAGTAACCTTGGATATCTTCTAATCCAACCCAGGAGTTGCAAATGACATGGGCTACAAGGAAAAATGGCATATTTTCTTTAAAAAAGAAAATACAAAGATATAATCAACATTGTTATGTATGGATCTATTTGAGCGGGAGATTTGAATTGGGAATTGTTCGTGATTGGTTAACGGTTGTTTCTGAACTGTATATAAGGAAGTCTGTTGCCTGTGTTTCTTTGCTGAAGTCTCACCCTGAATTAAAGAGCTGTTGTCACTAGCGTGCTTGTGCCTCTTGTTATTCCCGCACTACAACATTGGCAACGAAGGTGGGATTGAGGCCACAAGAAGCTAACAAAAAGAGCTTGGAGATTCAGCCAGGGTGACGAGCAGACAATGGAAAGGCATACCGCGATGGCTGCCTATGTTCCGCCAAAACCCTTCGATCCAGACCAGGAGAAATGGGGGTCGTATATGACCAGGTTTGAGTGTTCCTTGGAGGCCAGTGAGATGCAAGGTCTTTCAGTGAACCGAAAGAGAGCTCTCTTCTTGAGCCACTGCAGGCCTGACGTTTTCAAGATGGCCAAATCCCTATGTGAACCAACGCCGGTCCAGACCATCTCCTGGGACGTACTACAAGCCACCCTCAGGGCTCACTATGCTCCGGCTCCCTCAAAATTTGTACAATGCTACGAGTTCCGGCAACGAGTACAAAAAGAGGGTGAATCGGTCAGCGCATACATGATGAGCCTATGGAAAGGCGCAATGCACTGCGATCACCGAGACCTCGAAGACGCGCTCCTAGAGCAACTAATCTGTGGCATAGAGATACGCGGTTGCAGAGGCATCTACTCGTGAAACCAGACTTGACCCTAGCCAGTGCTCTAGATGAAGCAAGGGCACATGAATCTTCCACAAAAGCTGCCGAAATTCTACACCGTCCAATCTTAAAAGACACCCCAAAGTCAATGCCTGTACACCGAGAAGAAGTGCAGACCAGTACCGAGGAAGAGTCAGATGAGGACGTCTTCCACACCAAAAGGAAAAAAAGCGGGAAAAATAGCCGCTGAGAAAACTGTTCTAGCTGTTCGTGGTGGGGCTCACGAAAGACAGACTTGTAAATTCAGGGACGCCGTTTGCAGGTGCTGCAAGAAAAAGGACATTTAGCAAGAGTCTGTATAGCTCCATTTCCGAGCAGTAACAAGCCATGTGACCGCCACGACCAATCAGAGCCAACACGTTCAAAATAGCCAACCAGAAATGGCGGCATTGAAAAACGGTGTGAAAATCAAAAGTGGGAAGCCTACAGCACAAAAATAGGCCAAGCCAGGATGCCTGCAGAAGAAAAAGTATATACCCGGGTAGAAATTGATGGGAAACCATGCGAAATGGAGATCGATACCGGGTCAGCTTTATCAATCATGTCCTGGACAATGCTAAAGACTTTTTCCCTACGTTCAAGAAAAGCCAGCTGTCACGACAACGGTTCACTTCCTTGACTATCAAGGAAACCGAGTTCCAGTGGAAGGCGTGGCCACGTTCCGGGTACCTATGGCGATTTTCAAGAATCGCTACCCCTGACAATCATCAGCAAGCCGCTACCGAGTCGCCTGGGCCTCGTTTAGTTCCGAGCCCTTGGCATGGGGTTCATGGGTGTTCACAGTCTCAGCGGACCGTCTCTCAAGGACAGCCTCCTACACGAATTCCAAGACGTTTTTGAAGAGGTGCTGGCCAAGTACGTGGGGACCCCAATTTCATTTAATTTAGACCCTCAGGTAGCCCCAGTTAGGCTCAAACTGAGACGGGTGCCACTTGCTTTAAAACCCAAAATTGACGCAGAGCTGGATAAACTTATTAGGCAGGGGATCCTGGTTCCAGTAGATCACGCTAAGTGGGATACCCTTATTGTCACGCCAGTCAAGTCGGACGGATCCATAAGGATCTGCACTGACTATAAGTGTTCACTAGAAATTATGCAAATGAGCCACTTTGGTTTGCCGGAAAAATTGTGGGAATCACTGGTCCTAAATCATATAGTTGACGTAGGGCACGGGAAAGTTTGGAGGAGACACATAGATCAGTTGTGGAAACGTTTAGACTGTGAAGACTCAAAATATCCAAACATTGTTGAACCTGATTGCCAAAGTTTTCGCACCACAGCTACCTCAAGCCCGAGTGAGCCGGATTACTTATCTGGCAAGCCTAGGCTCCAGCACCGCCCCATCGAACCGACATTCCCTGCCAGGGAAGACCACGCCTCAGGAGAAATCCAGGAGGTTCCACTGGCGGAGCCAGGAGAGGCAACAGGCCTCTCTGACTGGCTCGATGCTTCACTGACAACTGAACTGCGCAGGTCAACCAGAGTGAGAACACGCCCTGGTCACCTGCGTGATTTTGTATGTAAAAATATAAATTGATAGACTAAGTGTTTTCTGGGAATGGAGGGGTGTTATGTATGCATCTATTTGAGTGGGAGATTTGAATTGGGAATTGTTCGTGATTGGTTAACAGTTGTTTCTGAACTGCATATAAGGAAGGCTGTTGCCTGTGTTTCTTTGCTGAAGTCTCACCCTGAATTAAAGAGCTGTTGTCACTAGCTTGCTTGTGCCTCTCGTTATTCCCGCGCTACAACAAACATTGTATTAAAGAACTAACTATAGTAGCAATGTTTGAAACTGTTTTGAAATTTTCAATATAAGAAGAGAAATTAAATTACCATGCCGTTCCCTTTAGAAAGTCATCAACATCTGTGTTTTTTTATTTACTGTACAGTACGTCTGTGTGTGAGAGAGATTCTTTTTAATCTCTAATAATATCGCTTATTCTTTTATTTTTATGTACACAATCACATTTTTATTTTTTTCCTTTTAAATATAGATTCTCTCTATATGTAATAGAATGGTATTTGAGTGCTAAACTGAGTCTTTATGTAAGTTTTATATCTATCATCAATATTAGTAAATATGTAAAGTATTTAAATATATGTTTGTTTAATGGCACAGGTCATAAAATCAATTGGGATTGGGAAAGTGGGTCAAAATAAAAATTTATGAAGTTAGTCTTAATGTAAACAGGTTACAATTTTAAAAACAAAATGTAATTTTACCATATTTATTAAAGGCAAATATTGTTTAGCACACTACAACACCACCGTCAATTAACAATGGTGGTGGTGGTGGTAGTGGAGGAGGAGGAGGAGGAGGAGAGGAGGAGGAGAAGAACTTGCTTATCTGCAGGAGACTCACTTAACAGAGCAGGATAAATCTCTATTAATAAAGGATTGGGTGAGACAGGTTTACCTCACAAATACTTCTATAAAACTTAAATGAGTGGCCATTTTGGTTTGAAAAGGATTTCTAATTGATGTACAGCAAGGTATTACTGACGCAAATGCTGATATTTAAATTTATGTGCTACTGTAAAATAGCAGACTGCAATAGTTATGGTTAATGTTTCTGGTCAAAATTTAAATTCTCATATTTTATTAGTGTTTTCAGCACTTAGATCAGTATATTTATGATAAATTGATAATAAAAGAAATTTTGAATCCTGAGCTTGATAGAAATATAAAAAGAAAAGAAAATCTCAAACACTAATAAGAAAAACAATGATGATTTATATGGAAGAATAGAATTTTATAGATCCCTGGCATTTAATGTATGTAACTAAAAGAGAATATACATTTCAGTCAAATGTGCACCAGAATTTTTTTAATGCTTGATTATTTCTTAATATTATCATTCTTATGTCACCAAATTTGGAGATGTAATATGAATGTTTGTTGTGTATCTTGAAGTACCTTGAAATATATATAAATATATATACATATTTAGGTATCAAGAAATTGGTATGTTAATGTTTCTTTATTGAATGATAATGAATTTGTTCAACAAATGTGGATGGAAACTTCACAATATTTTAATTTAAATTCAGAAATATCAAGTGCCCAATTTTTTGAATAGGAAACATAAAGTGTATATTTGAAGAAGAATTATTGATTATGTATCATACAAAAATACTAAAAATTAAAGGAAAAATAATTTGAAGGATGAATAGAAACATTTATCAGCACAATTTCTTTTATACAGAAAAATGCAGAAAAAGAAATATATATTAATTTATGTAATATCATAGAAACAGAATTTATGCTAACATGTTTAAGCAGATACTGGGAAGGCAACGAAAGACCCACTAAGATCTTATTTAACTCCTTAAAATAAAATAAAAGATAAGGCAATGATTCCAATTATTAGAGGTGAAAGAAATGAAATATTAAAAACTTCAATGGATATAAACTAATTTTTTAAAAATTTTATTCAGAATTTTATAGTAAATCAGATAATTTATCGAATGATATCGTTTTATATCATTCTGACTTTTTATACTTTTTATGATTTCAATATATATCTGACTCCATCCCATTGGGCCCACCATCTCTGGTGATTACAGAAAATGAGGTGCAAGGTCTACTTCACAAACAAAAGCCAGGAAAAGCACCAGGCCCAGAGAAGATAACTCCATCTTGTTTAAAAGCCTGTGCTGAACAACTGGTCTCCATCTTCGCATGCATCTTTAATAAATCACTAGAGATGTGCTATGTTCCTTCTTGCTTCAAACATTCTACTATCATCCCAGTGCTGAAGAAACCTTCCATCAAGGAACTGAACAACTTCAGACCTGTTGCTGTAACATCTGTAGCCATAAAATCCTTTGAAAGGCTAGTGCTGGCCCACCTGAAAACCATTATGGATCTGCTGTTAGACCCCTTGCAATTTGCCGACCAAGCAAGTAGATTGACAGATGATTTTGAACTACATCCTACAACACCTTGAATCTCCAAAGACCTATGCAAGGGCCCTCTTTATAGACTTCAGTTCAGCATTCAATACCATCATTCCAGATACAGTCAGGAAGCAACAGGTGAAGCTAGACAAAATCACATCAGATACCTGTACAATTAGCACAAGAGCCCTCCAGGGCTGTGTGCTCTCTCCACTTCTCTTCTCTCTATACACCAATGACTACATCTCAAAAGATTTCTCTGTTAAAGTACTGAAGTTTGCAGATGATAAAACAGTGATTGGTCTCATTCGAGATGACGAATTTGCATACAGACAGAAGGTTGAACAACTGCTTTGTGGTGCAACTGGAACAATCTTGAACTAAACACACTTAAAACCGTAGAGATAGTGGTAGATTTTAGGAGAAACCGTCTTATACTACCACCTGTTACAATACTAGACAACACAGTATCAACCGTAGAGACCTTCAAGTTTCTAGGTTCTATCGTATCTCAAGACTTAAAATGGACACCTAACATCAAAAACATCAACAAGAAAGTACAACAAAGAATGTTCTTTCTGCGCCAATTCAGAAAGCTCAAACTGCCCAAGGATCTGCTGATTCAATTTTACAGAGGAATTATTGAGTCTGTCATCTGCACCTCTATAACTGTCTGGTTTGGCTCTGCAACCAAATAAGACAGACACAGACTTCAACGGATAATTAGAACCGCAGAAAAAACAATTGCTACCAACCTGCCTTCCAATGAGGACCTGTATACTGCACCAGTCAAAAAGAGGGCTGAGAAAATATCTACAGACTCCTCACATCCTGGACATAAATTGTTTCAACATCTACCCTCAAAACGATGCTATAGGGCACTGCACATCAGAACAACTAGACACAAGAACAGTTTTTCCCCGAATGCCATCACTCTGCTAAACAACTAAATCCAACACCACTGTCAAACTATTTACTAATACTGTATTACTATTATTTTTCTCATACTTCCTATTGCCTATTTCCTCCCACTTATGACTATAACCATGTTGCTTGTCTTTTTATTTTTTATATTATTCTGTTTGTTTCCTAGTATGGTTTGATTGCTTATTAGTAACCTATGGCAATCACTTAGTGTTGTATCTTATGATTCTTGATGAATGTATTTTTTTCTTTTTCCTTTTTTTCCTTTTATGTACAGTGAGAACATATGCACCAAAGACAAATTCCTTGTGTATCCAATCACACTTGGCCAATAAAGAATTCTATTCTGTTCTATTAAATAAAATTACCGTATATACTCGAGTATAAGCCAACCCGAATATAAGCTGACCCCCCCCCCAATTTTACCCCCCAAAACTGGGAAAACTCATTGACTCGAGTATAAGTCGGGGGTGGGAAATGCAGCAGCTACTGGTAAATTTCAAAATAAAAAAAGACTGGTCAAAAGTGCGAGGACCTGTCAGAAATCACTTTTTTCAGCCCTCTGGGTAGTCCTTTTGTGCATATGGACTACTCAGAGGGCTGAAAAAGTAATTTTTGACTGGTCCTCGCACTTGTGACCAGTCCTCGAACTTACGATTGTCCTCACATTTTACGTTTTTGCCCTATCTTGTCACCATGAGAAGCAGTTGTGAAATGAGTGACATGGTTTTAAGAATGCTGCAGGGGCATAAATGTGAGGATGGTCATAAGTGTGAGGACCAGTCAGAAGTGTGAGGACCTGTCAGAAATGACTTTTTTCAGCCCTCTGAGTAGTCCCTATACACATATATCACATGACCAGCTAGCCTCGCCCACCCAGTCACTGGCTTGATCTAATTTCAGGCAAGTTGAAGCCTCTGTTAAGAGATACCAGAGCTGGGCAAATGTGGCCCTTTTACAACCTATGGACTTCAACTCCCAGAATTCCTGAGACAGCCAAGCTGGGAGAACCCACTAGCTAGCAGCCAATTACAAGAAGGCTAGCTAGCAGCCAATTACAATCAGCTCTCAACTCAAGCTCAGTGCACATGGGATCTCCCTAAACGTGAGGATTTCTTTGTTTCTTTCTCCCTTTAAGCCCCCCCCCCCAGCCAGTTTTTGCTTCCAGGGGGCTGCAGAGAGTCTTGCTAGGCACCTCCCTCATGCTCCTAGCAAGCCTTGGGAGCCAGTTGCAGGGAAAAAGTCATTTTTTTTTGTGACCCGAATATAAGCCGAGGGGGCGTTTTTCAGCCTGAAAAACGGGCTGAAAAACTCGGCTTATATTCGAGTATATACGGTAATTTACCACATTTAAATATACACAAAACAATCTGCATTTGCTCCATTATCTGAGAGAAAGATTAAATAATTAAATTTTAAAATGGAGAGTGCAAGATTAGATTGATTCCTTATTGAGGGTATAAAAATACCCTCTTTTGGTGCCAAAACTTTGTCGATGTATGAAGATATATTTAATAAGGGAATTTTATCACCAGCTTTTAACTACAATTTTATTAAAGTTATACTAAAAGCAGGTAATGCTGACACAGAATACTTGTTATTACCTAATCTCAGTGGTGAAATCCAGCCAAATCTATCCGGCTCGCGCAAACCAGTACGGCTGGCATCGGGAGGCTCCATCCACCCACCGGGACATCATAAGTCCCATTTTTGACTGTCTGTACATATGCAGAAGAGTCGCACACTCATATTTCTGAACTGGTAGTGAAGGTAAGTGCATTTTACTGCTGCCTAATCTTGTTGATTAATGTTGATACAAAAACTTTAACAAGATGTTAGTGAATAGATTACAGCAAGTGATATAATTTATTATTAAAATGATCAAGGACAGTTTATAAAAACTAGCCAAACAGGAACCAGCATTAGGTTAAGTGTAAAAATAGAAGTATTCTATCCCTCTATTGATTTGGATCAATAGATAGATGCCTTTAGCAAACTGGCAGGTTACTCTATTAATTGATCCAAATCAGAATTGATGTTAATAGGTGAAAATTGTGTTATTCATTTGTGAATTCAAAGGATTAAACTCAATAGCATGTAGTAAAGATATGTATTGTTTTTTCACATATTGATAGATGAGAATCATTAAACTCTAGCCTCTAGGGAAGGGTGAAGTCTCAAAATCAATATTCTTGCCAGATTAATTTATATTTTGAGAGGAATTCTAGTTTCTACAAATATTTCCACAAAATGAATTTAGAAAATTTCTATAGGATTTTTTATTTTTATTTTTACAGAAAATGTGTTTACCAGTTAATGAGGGAGGTTTTGATTTTCCAAATCTGGAGCTATTATCATGCTTACTGATTGTCAAGTATTAAATACTGAAAGCCAATTGATTTCAGTAATTTTGGAATATACAGTATCTATATAACACCCTTGGTTGGATATACAGTGGTATCTATGGAATCAGTTATGTCAATTAGAAAACTATGGAATGAAATGTCTAATAAGAATGTCTAATAAAGAAGAGTTTTTCCCATGCTAAATTGACTGTATGGTTGGGGGAGCCCAACTTTAAAAATTGTGGAAAAGATAGAAAGGAAGTACAGATATTGACTTTGGACCAACTGATAGATGATGAAGATTTTTTAATATATTCTGCATTAAGAGCAGTGGTGGGATTCGATTTTTTTAACAACCGGTTCTGAGGGCGCAGCTTAGTTGGGGTGTGGCTTGGTGGTCATGTGGGCAGGCGTGGCTAGCTGGTCATGTGACCCGGTGGGCGTGGCTGTGTGCACAGGAACTACTGAGAGGGCTGAAAAAAGTCACTTTTGACCGGTCCTTGCACTTATGACCATCCTCACATTTATGCCAGTTGCAGCATTCTTAACAACCGTGTCTGTCATTTCACCACTACTTCTCTTCACCACGGTAACAAGATAGGGCACAAAACGTAAAATGTGAGGACAGTCGTAAGTTCAAGGACTGGTCAAAAGTGTGAGGACCAGTCAAAAATAACTTTTTCAGC
>WNWU01013589.1:2440152-2452027 GCA_012654045.1 Ptyas mucosa | reverse complement strand
ATAAACCAAATAATTTCCCCCATATATTCCTCCAAACCACAACTTAACCATTTTTGCTTTCAACACAATATACAATTAATAGTATCTCAATTATTACAATTCCCTAGTTAAACAGAGCTTTTTTTCTTTTGTGTTTTAAAATCTTGAACTCTCCTCTTTTGCTCTAAATTTCCCATTGTTTGCACCTACCTTTTTTGATGAAGAAAAAGAAAAAGAAATATCTCTCTGCCTCATTTTGTCACGTTGCAGCAAAGACCCTGCTTTACTTTCAGTTTTGCTTTTCAGCATAGCTAGGGGGAAAAAATCTGCACCTCTTTTGCAGCTAGCAACAGAGCCCTGCCCAAAACAGCTGAGAGCAAATCAGCTGAGAGTTAGGAGGCTGATCTAATCAATTTATGGTAATTAACCTATGCTGAAGCTGAAAGGGGCTGTTTTTTCTATTTTTACAGGCACCGGTCTACTCATTTGTTTTCTTTTAATACTGATCAGCTGTAGGGCGGCCCTTTGAAGCCCCGCTGCAAGAATTTAAACAGTTTCTTTTCCCTCTAGCTGAGTCAGCTGGGACTCAGGAGGCAGCAATAGATTGGGAGTGGGCGGGATAAGCAAACCCGTTCTCCTGCCATTCCCTAGCTTCTCATGCATTCTTTCAAAAAATCAGGACTTTTTAAAAATGCTGCAGGACACGGGACAAATTGTTGAAAATCGGAACTGTCCTGCCAAAAGCGGGACATCTGGTCACCTTATTTTATGACAATATTAATAAATTAGGATTTTTTAAAAACAAATATTAAAATAATTGCATGTGTTTTTTATTATTTCCTTCAATGAAAAGGTATTCTGAGTACAAATCAACAACCAGAAAATGTAAATGGAATTGTCATGCCTTTACTATAGTTAAAAGGCTGATGTTGCAGCTTCGGAAAAGTAAACGTATGACTCCATTTAGTCAGTAGATTGAAGATCTGATTGTACTTGCCACTATGTGCTTTGCCACCTCTGAAGCAATCTTCTGAAAAAAGAGGAAAAAGTATATACAGGATAGACAAAAAAAATCCACTTTCTTGATGCTGGCAGTTGGATAAGTGGGGATCAATAGAATGAAAATCAGTATTTAACATATTTTTCTTTCATATTTAATTTTAAAAATAGTGTAGGCACAATTAAACATATGAATTTAAGAATCCATTTATTCAATTAGCCTAAAATCTTCTGTGACTAGCAATTGAAATATTTATGATATCATGGTGTTCACTTAACAACTACAGCATTCATTTAATGACCATTGTGAAAAGGCCAAGAAATTACTTCCAGTCACATGGGTGCCTTGACTTATCACTATATCAAACAGATTTCCAATCCCAATTATCGTTTTAAGACAAGGTCTACCTGCATGTCTTATGTAGAAAAACTACACCAATATCTGCCTGATTATTTTATCTAGGGGTGAAATGCTCCCGGTTCGGACCGGATCACCCAATCTGGTAGCGATGGCAGTGGGTGGTTCGGAGAACCGATAGGAAAAATCCCTGCCCCCCCCCATGCCCAGTTGAGCCGCACGATCATCAGAGCCTTTTTTTTTTACTTTTAAAAGCATTTTTTCTACAACCTCTTCCGATGAAAAAATGCTTTTAAAAGTTAAAAAAAAAAGCCTCTGATGATCGCGCGACTCAGCTAGGATCGTCAGAGGCTTTTCAGAGCATTTTTTTCTGCAACTTCTTTGGCCAAAGAGGTGGTAAAAAAAATGCTTTGAAAAGTCTCTGACGATCCCAGCTGAGTTGCCTGATCGTCAGAGCAGCTTTTCAAAGCATTTTTTAAAAAGCCTCTCTGACGATCCCAGCTGAGTTGCCTGATCGGCAGAGAGGCATTTTTTAAAAAGCCTCTCTGACGATCCCAGTTGAGTTGCCTGATCGGCAGAAGCTTTTCAAAGCATTAGAAAAAATGCCTTGAACAGTTAAAAAAAAAAAAAGGTTGGCCACGCCCACCCAGTCACATTACCTCCGCCCCCACCAAGCCACGCCCACAGAACCGGTAGTAACAAATTTTACATTTGTTTACATTTTACATCCTGATTTTATCCCAGGTTCAGTTTCTGGCCTTTCCAGCTAAGACAAGAAAAACTTTAGTCTGAAACTTTAGAGGTCTTCTCCCATCATTATCCACTATAATGAGTGAAACAGATCAATAATTTAATTATTATAAAACAATTTCCTTTGTTTATGCAAAGGAAATAGAATATTTTGAATTTGAATAGGTACTATTTACACATTTTCAATAGTGCTCAAACCACAAAGACAATGCACATTCATTTAAGCAAGACTTCCCTAACTTAATGAGTTTTAGCCAGGGTGGAGTTTAGAAGGCTATTGATGATGGAAGTCACGTGAATGGTCTTTGACTGGGGAAGTCTGATCTAAACCTCAAGCTCCTTGCCACTTCATTTATTCTGGAAAGAAAATGAAGTACACTTAAACAGGAATTTAAAAGAATTAAATTTTATAAGCTATTGTTAAAGGAAGAAAAAGAGAGATCTGCAGAATATTAGACCCTATTAATTAATAATATATTCCATGATAGAAGTAAGCAACTTTGTTCATAAGTATACGGGAAGCCTATTGCAGTTAGAAATAATTGTATTAGTTGAACTGTGCATTAACATGGCTTGCTTGGTTTTACATTTGAGTATTTGCGCAAACCTATTCACCCTCTAGTACACAAACAATGGTTTATGGCTTAACAAAATGGTATGAAATCATTTGAAGGCAGGAGATATTGGAAGATTTGAGAGCCTTATTTCAGGCACACTACAAAATGATTCTCTTAAGAGACTTTTCTCAAGTGACTCATCCAAAACACTTGTTTACCAGAAGCTGAAGTAGTTCTCTAGGACATTCTGTGTCATCCCAATTGGACTTTCAAGAAACCAATGGCTTTATATAAATCCATATAATACAAGAAGCTGGTGAAACTAGCTTGTGATTCAATATTTTTATTAAACAAATCTTTTGAAAAGGTCATTTTTATTGTACTCTGCTTCTGTTATTTACACATGAATTGTGAAATAATGTATTTCTGTGACACTGATATACTCCAGAATATCGTATGGCACAAAGCCTAAAAAAGGCCACATTCATTTTATGTGGAACAATAAATAGGAATTAAAAACATGTTTTTATTGCCTTTCATGTCAAGTATTGTTTTATAGTGTTTTCATTGGTTGTTTTATTTATTTATTGTACCCCACCTCTGTTTGTAACATAGAGCCGAGGTAGCACAGTGGTTAGAGTGCAGTACATCAGGCAACTTCAGCTGATTGCTAGCTGCAGTTCAGCAGTTCAAATTTCACCAGCTCAAGGTTGACTCAGCTTTCCATCCTTCCTAGGTGGGTAAAATGAAGACCCAGATTGTTGGGGGCAATATGCTGACTCTGTAGAACCGCTTAGAGAGGGCTGTAAAAGCACTACGAAGCCTAAGTGCTATAATTCAAGACAGCAAATATATCCAGCATATATCCTATTTTCCCTACAAGAACCCTGTGAGGTGAGTTAGAATGAGTTGGAATGAGAGTGATTGGTGCAAGATCATCCAACTGGCTTTCGTAGCTAAAGCGGGATTTCTAGCCCAGTGCTTTAATCACTAGACCAAACTGGCTATAATTTATATCCCTTCTGTTGATGGATGGTGCTAATAAATATGACTTCATAATTGCTTATAGTAAATATTAGTAGTAAACTATTTTATTCCAATTTCATTTTAAATTGTATTTTATTCAATTCCATTTTAAATTGTTTTTTATCAGATTTTAGTAATAATATATGTCTAGAACTCTGCACTTTGATATGGCCCAAGGGCTAATCAATAAAGTAAACTAACTTGAAGTAAACAAATAAACATTGTCTACAAGTTTTTCTTCTAAGTTCATGTGGGGAGTGAAAATTTAGTTGGAGAGTTAACTTGGAGGCTGATCCCCCAACTGGCATCACTTGGACAATGGTGATGTCCCTGGCTGATTCTTTTAAGTAAGCTTCTGACACGAAAGTATAATTTGGAGGCTAATAAATGGCTTGATATCTGGGCTATTTTTGGAAAAAGAATTATTCCAAGCAAGCTTGATTGATTGATTGGTTGCTTGCTTGCTTGATTGATGGATGGACATTTATATGGCTGTCCACTAACTGTCAGTGATTCTGGGCAGCTTACAAAAATAAAAATTCAATATATAAACAATCAAAACAATAACTCCTCCCCCGTGCTCCTGGCAACAACAATCAATCAATCAGATAAGCCACTTAATGGGCTCCATCCCACTCTGGGTCCCCCAGGCCCATTGACAAAACCAAATCTTCAGGTCCTTGCGAAAGTGAAGGCCAATCTAATTTCTAAATAATAATTTAGAAGTTATACTTATAACCTATCATTCAAATAATCCTTGACTTACGACAGTTCATTTAGTGGCTGTTCCAAATTACAACGACACTGAAAAAAGTGATTATGTCCATTTTTCACACTTACAACCTTTGCAGCATCCCCAGGGTTACATGATTTACATTCAGATGATTGACAACTGACTCATATTTATGACGGTTGCAGTGTCCCAGGGTTATGTGATCCTCTTTTGTGACCTTCTGACAAGCAAAGTCAATGGGGAAACCAGATTCGCTTAACAACTGCAATGATTCATTTAACAAATATGGCAAGAAAAGTCGTAAAATGAGGCAAAACTCATTTAAAAAATTTCTTACTTAGCAACATAAATTCTGGGCTCAGTTGTGGCCATAAACCAAGGATTACAGCGTTAAACAACCTTATATTAATTTAAGCTAAGAGCAGCAAATATATAAATAACTATGAAAACAATTGCAATAAACTAGATCAACCATCATTTTAATAAACAAGGGAAAGGATTTGCCCCTAGTGCTAGAAAAAATAAAGTGAACTTCTTGAGAAGGTGGGTCTAATGTGAACCAAGATGCCACCAATTAAAAGTTCCTCTCCGGTAAATAGCCACTGCATCTCAAATGGTTGGAGAAATCAGGATAAACATAAGAAGCCCATTAAAATTTAAGGTAGCCTCTCTAGTTGTAACCTCTTTGTATGATGCCATAGACAGTCATAGGCCGCCCTTCTTTATGAATAAAATGTACCATATTTTTCAGAGTATAAGACGTGCCTTTTTTCCCCTTAAAAGGAGGTGAAAATTTACGTGCATCTTATACATCAAATGTAGCCCCGCCCACCCACTGGCCCCCATCCTTCGCAGCAGTTACCTCCTTGCAAGCAAACAGCTTTAGCACAACCTAATTAGCACAAGTTGATTGGATTGGCCTCCCGACTCTCAGCTGATTTGCTCTCAGCTGTTTTGCGCAGGGCTCTGCTGCTTGCTGCAAAGAGGTAAATTGCTGGAGCAGATTTTTTTCCCCTTGTGCTAATCAAGCTATGCTGAAAACGAAAATGAAAGTAAAGCAGGCTGTTTGCTGCAATGAGGCAAAATTGCTCAGAGGCAGAGGGAGATTTCTTTTTCTTCTTTTCCTCACCAAAAAAGGTAGGTGCGTCTTATACTCCGAAAAATACAGTATTTGTTTCTCTATTCCTTAGATGCCTACACTGGGAGAGAAGCTGTTTGGGGAGGGCAGGGCTGTCTCCAGCAATACCAGCACAATACAAATCAATATGCAGCAAAAAAGAAGAAGAAACCATTTCCACACATAAATCTCAGATTGTTTCATTTTTATTTAGCAAATTTTGCCTTTTTTTGGTGTTGGAGCAATCTTTCCTCTTATAACAGGCTTCTTTTCTACAGCTATTTGGTTTGACGCCTGGTACCACGGTTAGCTCCACAGAAGCCTTGGCTTTGCTGCAGCTGACTGGAACTGGTTGTCTTCTCAGCAAGGAGGCTATGGCTGTTGTATCACTAAGCTCCCAAAGGATCCTTTTTCTATAAAAAAAAAATGCTGCTACTATAAAGAAGCCATTGTGAGAAATAAGCACAAAGATTGGCTTTTCTTCATTTGGCTTCATACAGACACAGACATGCAAGACAAGTTGACTTTTCCAGGGGGATTGCAGATGTCTGAGTTGTCTGGCCTCGTATTTTATATGACCATTCAAAAGGAGTTTCAGAAAATGGCTTGAACTAAGCCAAGATAAATTATGATCTCTTGAATGTCTTAGACGCAACAACATAAAGAAAAGTGCCATAAAGGTAGAATACGATGGGTATCATTGGATTACCCCGCACAGGAACAGGCATAGGGTAATCCAACTTCATTATCCAAGTGCAGCTGATAGTGTCAGCATGACACTGCATGATTCAACTGAAGATATAACTGTGAACTACAAAGAAAAAGATGGATGAGGAAAAGCAAGGTTGGTAGGTTGCCAATACAAGATATTGTAAAAAATGGCAATCCTAATTCCCAGAGGGTATTAAAGGAAATGATTCAGATGGATGTGCAGAACCCTTAAAAATTGGCTGTTCTTTTAATGAAATGATTATGTCTGTCTGGATTCAAACAAAATTCCAAAACTAAATTTTTATTCATTATTCATTAATTTTTTAAATTAAGAGTGCTGACTTTTTTATCTCAAATTAACAAACCAGAAAGAACCTGAATAAGTTTTTGTAATTAGGAATTAGTGTTATAAACTTTACTATGTATTTAGAACTTTTAATCAATATATTCTGTGTAACAGAATTAAGAAAATAAGCAATACACTGGCATAACTTTAAAGGGAATAATCTCATCGTGTGTAATTATTGTAGTTTGAATGAGTATCAAGGAAACTCAATGATTCGGAGGTTGTGGGAGCTTCATCACTTGAGACTTTCAAGAAGAGATTGGACTGCCATTTGTCAGAAATGGTGTAGGGTCTCCTGCTTGAGTGGGGTGGGTGGGGTTGGATTAGATGACCTATAAGGTCCATTCCAACTCTGTTAATCTGTTGACCAGTGAAGTGCTAAGAACTTGAAATCATTTCTGAAAAGCCCTTAATGGAACACATTAAGCTGAAGGGAAGAGTTGAAAGGAAGAGTTTGGGTGTCAGTATGACTCCCTCCATCAAGCAAAATAAAAGAGAGGTGAGATGTAGAATCCAAAAATTCACCTTCCTTTTCAAACTGTAGCCTTGAGAATATCCTGATCAGAACTGCTTTACGGGCCACCCCAGGTTGGTGCTTAGGTCTGTGTCAGCACAAGTAGTTCTTTTCTTTTTCATATTTCCAACTACCTCCCACCTTTTTCTAAAGGTTGCTAGGTAACTATCCTTATTGACCAACTCCAAGTTAATCCCCTGCCAATGTCCCAATGAGCAAGACAAAAATAATGCCTGTTCTAATAAACAAAGCAGTCCACTGCTACTTTATTTTCCTATTCTTCTGGATTTTATGTATTACATAGCACATGTTTTCAGGCTGCAGCACTTTTTGTAATATTAACATCTTTTACAGGCCAGCTTAATCTAGTTCACTTTCATTGGGTAGCCTAAAGATCTAAAGTCCCCAAAATGAAAATAGCATGGCTAGTATTGTGAAATATTTCACATCCTAGTTTGAATCTTATCTCAAATACAAACTGTATGATTGGACTTATTTTATTTTATTTTATTAGTCATATTTCTATGCCGCCCACTCTCCGAGGACTCTGGGCGGCTTATACCAAAAACAGTATACTAAATAGCATATTGCCCCCAACAGTCTGGGTCCTCATTTTACCCACCTCGGAAGGATGGAAGGCTGAGTCAACCTTGAGCCGGTGAGATTTGATCCGCTGATCTGCTGAACTAGCAGTCAGATGAAGTAGCTGCAGTACTGCACTCTAACCACTGCGCCACCTCGGCTCTTATGCAACCTATTTACTTAGGTCACAATCCCCTTCCCCATTTAGGGTTGTTCTACTGTGTTGGTTTAAGACTATTGTGATAAAGCATTTTGGAGCAGTAATGTTTAAAGCAATATTATTTAATGAAGCATATAATTCTATGGAATTGTCTTATGAAGACTGCCCCTTCTTTCTTGCATTCTTCTTCATTCTGCATTCTCACTCTATTCTCTATTCATCTCCTCTCTCTCTCCTTTGGACTTTGAAGAAGCAGGATAGGAAGAATATTGACATTTTTGAACTTTGAAGTTGGAGAAGACTCATGAGAACACCATGGACAGCCAGAAAAACAAACAAATGAATCATCAAATAAACCAACCCAGAGTTCTCAGTAGAGGCACGAATCAACAAATTATCCTACGTTGACATATTACGGTATGTAAAGAAGTAATGAAAAAAGAAAAGGCTCTAATGCTGGGGGGGAAAGTGGAAGGAAAGAGAAGAAAATTTTGCTAGTAGCGAAATTAATTCATTACAAAGAAATGGATACACTTTTAATAAAGGAGAATATTTGTAGCTCAGGGTTGAACTGAGGGGTCGTTGGTGCTCTTTGAGCTCACTTGTTTTCTTGCAGATATTTCATTAACCAAGCTAGGTAACATCCTAAGTGCTAACATTGATGATATTAACCAATTTGGGTAATGAAACATCTCCAAGAAAACAAGCAAGCTCAGAGAGCACCAAGGATACACTATTGGAAGACCTGAAGAACCAAATAGGGGCAGATCATTATGAAGTCTATATACATAATTGCCAACAGTTGATACCAACTTGATGGCACATAACCAGTCTTTCCACCCTTGGCATACATGACTTCTAGTCTTTTATGTCTTCTATCCTTTCTTTTTTAAGCCTTATTGCCAACTATTCTTGTTGATTTACCTTCAGTGTCTAGTTAATCTCCACCATCCTATACCTTGCTATACTGTTGGGCAGCCTGCTAAATCATAGGTTTCAGCTGACTGGACTGTATGCTCCACCTAACTGCATTCAAGATCTGTTTCTTGATTTGGAACATATTACCACTCCTAATCCAACAACTGATACTGTCTTCTTAACTATTTCCAATGTCAGTACCTCACCTCTAGCTTTTTTCCACCATATTCTTATGCAACCTTATCCAATTTTCTGCTCTCCAATTGTGCTAGACTATAACAAACCTGCAGCTGGGGATTTTAGGATTCATAGTTCAATACACCTAAACAGCATCAGGTGGGAAAAACTATTTTAAACCACAACAAACTCGCAGAAATGTATTCTAGTCTACAATTTTATATTCATTTGAATTTTGACAGTAGAATACCTTGATTAGCATATACTGAGTGCCTGTTTCCTGTGCTTTGATCTGCTATTTGAAAAATGATTCACAGTGGTGAAGAATTCTAAATTTTATGTGCATGTACATTTATATGTATATGTACATGTATGCATATTTATGTATGTGTGTATATAAAGTAAAACATATTATCTTTTTTAGAACAGCAATTATGAACAATTGTTTTAAAAATGAGTATTTTTGTTGTCATCTGCTTCACCACTGCTTTCTCTGTTTGTGATCTATACCTTATGAATCTATTCTTTCCTTTTTACAGAAGAGATAAACTGAGATAAATAAAATTCTGTGTCATTCAGTACTCCTCAGAATTCTACATTTAAATAAAGGAAAATTTCCCTGCATTTTTATCATTTTATACAAGCTAAACCAATCCTGAATGATAATTATTTGCATTTCTAACCCCAGCTTGGAGTTTTGGTAGCATAATTGATCCATTTAGGGCTTTAGCCCCTCTTTATTTTCAAATTTCCCTAGTGCCAATAGATTGAACTACACATTTGAAAAGGACAATCACAGCTGGGAATGGCAAAATACAAAACTTTTTCAGAGTGGACAACCCTGGTTACAGACCAAACCACACACATACAAGGAAGAAATAGCAACATCACAATTTTTTTCTGTTGCTTTTTTCAAAGATAGCCCATAACCATAATAAAACAGAAACTCTCTGCTAGATTTTTGCCTCCCATGCAAATTTCTTCTAATTTTTGGAACCCTCAAAAGAAGATGAATTCAAGCTTTTTCTGTTGCAAAGATGTATTTAAATCCCACTCACACCAAACCTTGATATATGCTGAATAGCACAACACTACAAATGAGGTTATTAAAAAGCTGCCTGCGTATTTATTTTTAATGCAGATCATTCTTTTTTTACAGCTGAATCTATTTTGGGCACAATAAAGATCTGAACGCTCTCACACTGTGCTCCTCATGTGCAAGGGAATTTCATTCAGCAGGGGAGTTATTTCCTCTAAAAAGTGCAAGGCAATATCCATTTCTTCTGCAAGATATTTATGGACCAGAGGAAAGTGCTCTTGAATTTTTGCTGTTCAAGACAATTAACTAGTTAAATAGTTTGCCCATATGGGATATTTTTGACCTTAATATCAAGTAACTGTCCATCCCATTATTTCTCTTATCAGATACTAGACCTGTTTCTCAAACTGCCACTTTTTGAAGCAAGCATACATCCAAACACACACACACACACACACACACACACACACACACACACACACGGGGGGGGGGGGGGGAGGCTTACTGGACAAATAAAATAATCATGGCTAACCAAACATTTCAGATAGGTTCATACACGCACACAAGTTGCATTGTGCATAAACCATCTTCATCTTAACCATTCATCATTCCACAGGCAATTGATGTTCATTAAAGGTGAACACAAAAATCAGGGCATTCTCCTCCTCTCCCACATCTGTGAGTTGTATCAATTGGGGGGGGGGGGGTTGAAGGAATGCTCTGACTACTGTTACCATTCCTCCCCTCCCGGGTGGAGTGGGGGGGCTTAGTGACACCTGAAATCTGAAGATTTTTCCTCCCTGCAATCATTTATGCTATTGAAACACACATGCACCTACATACACACACACCCTTCCTCTTCCTTCCTTCCTTCCTTCCTTCCTTCCTTCCTTCCTTCCTTCCTTCCTTCCTTCCCTCCTTCCTTCCTTTCTTTCTCTCTCTTTCTTTCTTTCTTTCTTCCTTTCTTCCTTTCTTCTCTCACTCACTTACTTTCTCTTCCCCTAAGCTTCTTTGTTTCCATCATTTAACAAACCAGGCCAGCAACAGCCTTACTCTTCATGAGAAATTAAGTGGGTGTGGAAGGAAAGAGGGAAAATAGCAAGGCAACCATTTACAAACTGAGAGCATCCCGGTAAATCTTAAGTGCAAATTAAGCCAGGTGGTTAAAATATTAACAATTTAACTCAAACATCTAAGGAGACCTGTCCTTTCCTCCCCCCCCCCCCCCCACTCCCATCCCCAGCTCTTTTCCAATCTATATTGCTAGGACAATAGATTCTGTAGCTACTTAATCTCCTTGGAGCTCAGCAGCCTTGACAACAACAGGGTGGGGGAATATACAGACCCAAAGAAAGCAGTGGACGCTCAACAACTCTGATGTACCTTAACATCTTTTCCTCCCCAGTTCACACTTAAATCAGAGATGTGGTAGAATTCTACCTTATTTCTCCATCACAAGCTGAGGGGGGGGAGAGAGAAACGAGCTTCTCCTACCCACCACACCCCCTTTTCCTTATCAAAAAGAATAATGTCCAATTCGTATGTTGAGATTTGAAGCAAAGACTAACGCTATCTGCTAACAGCATCACCCTAGCAGCAAGAGCATCCTACAGAATCGGCAGGTTGGGAAAGAGAAAGGAAGGATTAAAAAAAAAACACCAATAAAAAAAATACCTGCTACTTAAGAATGGATGAACATTGACATGCCTTGAGATGGTGTATTTCCCATCGTGGTCTCGGCTTTGTTCCTCTGTCTGTCTTCGTTGGTCTGTCTGCCCGTTTGTCTTTCTTTCTCTTGCCGACTGACTCAGGCCCAGTCAACCAGCAGAGATCGGTGGCAGAAGTGCAAGAAGAGAGTGCGAGTGTGTGTGTGTGTGTGTGTGTGTGTGTGTGTGTGTGTGTGTGTGTG
>WNWU01013589.1:2384560-2438743 GCA_012654045.1 Ptyas mucosa | reverse complement strand
AGTAGAGTAGAGTAGAGTAGAGTAGAGTAGAGTAGAGTAGAGTAGAGTAAAAGAACAGAACAGAACAGAACAGAACAGAACAGAACAAAATAGGGCAAAGTTGGACAGGACCTTGAAGGTCTTTTGTCCAAACCTCTGCAGGAGAACCAATACCATTTCAGACAAATGGCTGTCCAATCTCTGCTTAAAGATCTCCAGTGATGGAGCATTTACAACTTCTGAAGGCAAGCTGTTCCACTGGATTGCAGTAAAGTTTGCACTACAGAAAGTAATATTTTGTTTGCATTATAGTGACTGGAGGAAATTATGAATAGATCAGGAAGTATTATAATATGTGATTAGTATCTGACTAATATCTGATTAATCTAAGAACTTCACTGCATTTTGTTTTTATGTAGCAATTGTATAGGGGACCCATGTCACTGGACTCTAGGCAGCATACAATAACAACTAAAACAATATCACAACTATCAAAACACCGAAAAGAATAAAAAATAAGTGAAAAGATTGTGGGAAAATAGCAGCCATCTAAACAAGAATACAACCATCTCACACACTCCCTATGGGATCCCCGAGGTTGTTGAAAAGGATTTTTTTTGAAAGGTTGACAGGGTAGAGCTAACCTGACCTTTCCTTTTAATATATATGCAATTCAGGCTTATCCCATTTTATTCTTACAAGGATGCTTGACTTTCTCATAGCAATTTCAAAAGGTAAGGCTACCATTCTTAATCTTTCTTACTGTAAAGTCAAAATTGGTGTTACTGTATTTCCAAATAAAGACAACGAACTGTGTACTTAAGAGACCATTTAATCAGCAAGCAGTTAAGAAGAAAACTTAAATCAGGCAACAGCTACATTATCTGCTAAAGCTTGACAAATATAATATATGAAATAAGACAGAGTTATTAAAACTCCACTTTGTTAAGTTCTTTGAAAAAATACTAGAAACCAATGTACCAGGCAAATAATATTCTACTTCAAGACCTCCTTCAATGACTTCCCAATATAAGGATAAACATTCTTCTGGATATGTAATAATAGATGGAGTATCATTTTGGGGGTACTGGCAAGTATGTGTTCTTCCTGAAATGCTCTTGTAGGAAGTTAGCACCCACCCCTTTCCTAGAAGAATGAAATGTTTTGGGAAATATTAATAAGGCAGAATATTATGTTTCCCTGGATGAGAAATGGAGAAGCATGTTTTGAAAACAAAGCAGCTCCCACCTTCCTGCCCCCACCCTTTTGTTAATGGGCCAGAGGCAGAAACTCAATCTTTGTCAATGGACCTCATCTGCAAGACAATGGGACTCATCTAAGACAGAAACTCACCACATGGCACGTGGGAAGATTACATCAGCCAGCAGGGCTAGCTAAGACCCCCACCCCTGGAAGTCTGACAATCAATCAGGATACTCTTTCCTCTCCCTTATGAAATGCTTTCATGCTGTTTGAATGTATTGTACTTTATTATTCTTTTTATTCTCGGTTTTCTTTTTATTGTACTCTGCTTTGAAATGCAATCTGCCATAAAAATATATTAAATAAATAAATTGCAAGTCATGTATAAATGATATAGCTTGCATAATTTTGGATTTAATTCTGAAAACTTGCTTTAGAGCTCACAGGAGTACAGTACTTGAAAACAGCCATATTTCTAGAATCATGTGATTATATTCAACAGCTATCAGGAAAAATACAGCTGCTTTAAAGAGTTGGCAAATTAATTGACATGCCCCAGATGTTTGTAAAGCATTGCATGAAACTTGATTTTTTTTTCCATGTCCAATCAACTTATCTAAGATAAATCATTCTTTTAAGTATTCATCTATATGACACTTCTTTCTAACAAGGATACACAAAGAAAGATTTATTGTGGCTGCTCCATAATCGCATTGGAGATTCATCAAAATGGAAGAGTTTGTGTCTTTTAAAAATGCTTTAAGTAGGGTAATGGCTCTTAATGATTCTTTACAAAACAATAGCTTTTAAGAGGCTTTACAAAAATATAAGACAATACCTTAAAAGTCAGTTAGGGGATGGGGCATTGTTTGCACATCAACAAATATGCAAAATGGCCTGATAAATGTAATTCAGTTATTTCTGAGCACAGAATTTAAGTTTCTATTTTGGAGAACTCTGTTTTTTGCCTCTATAGCCAATGCATTTACTCAGCCTTATTTATGTCTCTTTCCACTAAAATCAAACATGCTTTTAACAGCTTTGCACAATTTCAGTATCACAGTGAAGGACGTGCACAGGCATGTCCTCCACAATGGGTACTTTTCCCTTAGTACCAAAACCTCTGCCATTTGAAGACAGCTACTGAGCCTATTTTGGAAAAATAGAACAACCCTATACATTAGACTCGGATTTGATTTTATTTAAAAAGTCCAAATATAAATTGGCTTTCATATTTGCTTTTATTACCTGACTAACTTTTTTTGCAGGAGAGCACACCAAGAGAGAGAAGTTTATTGCATAGTACTAATGCTTATTCAAAGTGTTTCACAAAAATGTTTTGCTGCATCTTTATAAAATTCCTATAAAATATATTATAAGCATCATTTTTTGTATATAATACAGAGCAGGGGAATTAGACATGAGAAACATGGAATGACCACATAAGCAAGATATAAACAGAAAACTGCCTACACTCATTCAGAACTCCTATACCAGACCTTTCAAATAATATCTCCTCTGTTAAGAAACCATAACAAACACAGGACAATAACTACTCAACTCAGCACTATTCTTTCAAAGTAAAATATGGAAACAGAGTATTAGCAATAGCAACCCTCTTCATACAACTTGAACATTTTCTATCTTTTGCTGCTTTGATATTCTAAACTAGTATGCAAGAGAGATTACTTACAAAAAGAAGAACAAAAGCAAAGTAGGCAGCTAACATTGAGCTCTAGCATAAAGCTGTGGTGATCTGATAACAGGCCTAGAAACTGGTGGCCGCTTAGTTTTCTTTTTCCTTGCATTTGGTGCCTCTAATTTTAGAAGCACATTGAATTCAGGTGCGTACGGCATTTGCTCTTCTTGGGGCTTCCTAGGTGATCAAGTATCCACCTCTGGGAAATGCAAACAATAAGACTAAATTAAAGTTCAGTAAGGCGGGGGTAGAGAGAAGGCTGATTGGTGTGGGAAGGTCTTCCCTGGAGAAGATTTCGCCAACCCTAGAAAACAGGTGTGCCTGAGAATGAGGATGCTTATTGTTCTTGCTACCTCTGACTATTCCCTACAAACACGTTTCAGAACAGACTGAAAAGAAAATACAGCAAACTACAGTATAATTGAAAATATGACTCTTGGTTATATGTGTCCTGGATGTCTGAACCAATCAAAATGAGTGATAGCAGGCAGAGTGAAAGAAATGAAACAAAGATGTTTTTTAAATAACATTTTTACAAAACAAACCCTTAATGTTATTGAAAAACTACAAGAGAAGGAAAACCAACTTGAATACACCATGAATTGATCAGAACAAGGCATTCAACTACCTACCACATGCATTGGATAATCAAGTGCCTAGAAATAACATGAGTCAGTAGAAACATCTGAAGTTTGTGCAAAGGGACAATGGGAGACAATGGGAGATACATATGCTGGTCAATGGTGATAGATTGGGAAAGGTTAATATCAAAAGAGGAACCTGTCAAGGAGCTCACTATCTCTGCTACTGTTTGTCACTGCACTGATTCCTCTATCAACAATACTGAATAATTGTCAAGCATTGCAGAAATCAGAAGATTTAGGAAGCTCCAATGAGTATAAAGATTTATTGCAAGCTTAAGCTCTCTACAAGAACCTGAGCAACTAACAACAAAAGAAAGAGCAGGAGATAGAAGAGGCATTCAAGATGGACTGCATTTAGATCTCTTGTGGGTACTCGAGACTTATGAAGCATTTGATCCCTCCTTCAAGTTCAATCTGGTCATCTCTGAATCGTCTGAGGTAGCCCGGGAGTTCATGGCTTCCATGACGGCCATGGACCTGACCCAAGTAATTCATGGCCCTACATGGGTGGACACACTCTGGACTTAGTTTTTATCTCTGGTCAGTGGTTGAGTGGTCTTGATTTAGGGGATATAGTTATCGAACCCTTGTCATGGTCTGACCACTCGCTCCTTCGACTTGACTTCCTGACTGCTACACCCTGTTGCAGGGAGGCGGAGCTGACCAGGTGGTTCCGCCCCAGGCGCCTGATGGATCCTGATAGGTTCCAGATGGAGCTTGGGTCATTTCCTGAGACCCTGGCCCACGGCTCGACTGAAGACCTGGTGGCTGCCTGGGATAGGGCAGCCGCTGGGGCTTTGGACCGAGTTGTGCCTTTGCGGCCTCTGACCCGGCACCGAACTCACTTAGCTCCTTGGTTTTCCGAGGAGCTGGGGGAGATGAAGCACCGGAAAAGATGCCTAGAGAGCGGTTGGAGGGCCAGCCGATCCGAATCTGACCTGACACTAGTAAGGTCTTATATTAAGACCTACGTAGTGGCGATAAAAGCGGTGAAATCTAGCTATTTTGCCGCTCTTATCGCGTCATCAGATAACTGCCCAGCCACCCTGTTTAGGGTGGCCCGCTCCCTCCTCCATCAGGGGGCGCAGGATGACCCCTTGCAGACTTAGCCGCTGACTGGGTTAGTCTAGACGAGATGACTGAGGCAGGTCTTGAGACTGTTACCTGGGATGAGTTCGATCCTTTGGCTCCCGAGGACGTGGACAGGATCCTGGGACAGTTGAATGCGACCACATGTTTATTGGATCCGTGTCCCTCCTGGTTGGTGCTGGCCTCCCGGGAGGTTACACGAGGCTGGCTCCAGGGGATTATCAACGCTTCTTTGAGTGAGGGTGTCCTGCTGGCCACCTTGAAAGAGGCGGTTGTAAGGCCCCTCCTCAAGAAGCCCTCCCTGGATCCGGCTGTTTTAGCTAACTATCGTCCAGTTTCCAACCTTCGCTTTATTGTGAAGGTTGTTGAGAGTGTGGTGGCACGTCAACTTCCCCAGTACCTGGATGAAGCTGTCTATTTGGATCCGCTCCAGTCCAGTTTCTGGCCTGGGTACAGCATGGAGACGGCATTGGTCACATTGGTGGATGATCTCTGGAGGGCTCGGGGTAGGGGTTATTCCTCTATCCTGGTCCTGTTAGATCTCTCAGTGGCTTTTGATACCATCATGTTGCGCCGGCTGGAGGGATTAGGGGTGGGGGGCACCGTTTTGCGGTCATTCTCCTCCTATCTCTCCAACCAGTCACAATTCGTGTTGACAGGGGGGCAGCGGTTGACCCCAAGGCACCTTGTTTGTGGGGTGCCTCAAGGGTCGGTCCTCTCGCCCCTCCTGTTCAACATTTACATGAAGCCGCTGGGTGTGATCATCCATGGTTTTGGGGTGGAGTTCCATCAGTACGCTGATGATACTCAGCTGTACATCTCCACCCCAGACCATCCCAACGATGCTGTGGAAGTGATGTCCCAGTGCCTGGAGGCCATGCGGATCTGGATGGGGAGAAACAGGCTTCGACTCAATCCCTCCAAGACCGAGTGGCTGTGGCTGCCGGCATCCCGGTATAGCCAGCTGGTGCCATCACTGGTTATTGGGGGTGAATCACTGACCCCACAGAAAGGGTTTGCAACTTGGGCATCCTCCTGGATTCACCACTGTCTTTAGAAGAGCACACGATGGCCGTGGCCAGGAGGGCTTTTTATCAGGTTCGCCTGATACACCAGTTGCATCCCTTTCTAGACTGGGACTCCTTATGCACGGTCACTCAAGCACTTGTCACTTCTCGTCTGGACTACTGTAACGCTCTCTACATGGGGCTCCCCTTGGGGTGCACCCGGAGGCTCCAGCTGGTGCAGAATGTGGCTGTGCGGGGGATTATGGGAGTGACGGGGTGCTCCCATGTGACCCCTCTCCTCCGCGAGCTGCATTGGCTCCCGTTGGACTTCCGGGTGTGCTTCAAGGTATTGGTGATCACCTTTAAAGCGCTCCATGGCTTAGGGCCAGGGTACTTACGGGACCGCCTTCTGCCACCGATTGCCTCCCACCGGCCGGTTCGCTCCCACAGAGAGGGCCTCCTCAGGATGCCATCAGCCAGACAATGCCGGCTGGTGACCCCCAGGGGGAGAGCCTTCTCTGTGGTGGCGCCCGCCCTTTGGAACGATCTACCCCCAGAGATACGAGTAATTCCCGACCTTTGGACTTTTTGTCGGGCCCTAAAAACTCATCTTTTTCAACTAGCGGGGCTGGCTTGATTTTATGTTGTTTTTATATAATGATACTGATCTAAATTTTAAATTTAGAATTTGTAATACCTTTTAACTATATGGGCCAAATTATTTAATTTATTTTAAAATTATTTTAATTTTTATATATACATGTTTTATTTTGGCTGTTCACCGCCCTGAGTCCGAAAGGAGAAGGGCGGTATAAAAGTACGAATAAATAAATAAATAAATAAATCTCCTACATCAACTCCGGCCATGGCTATCAAATATCAAAAACATCTGCCAATTTATTCCACCTCTTTCACATGAACAATTTGAAGTTATATGGAAAAATACTCTCGGACTTTTGCTTAACTCTATCCATGTTTACAGCAAGGATATTGCAATATAATTTGGTCTGGACAAATACACCACACTCACAATCAGATGGGGAAAATAGTGAAAACTGAAGGAATAAAGACACTCTATGGAAAAACATCAAGAGCCTTGATGAATACGTAAGCAGCCTTCAAGCAGACAGTATCAAACACACAGAAGTCAAGAAATAAGTTAGAAATCAATACAACAAGAGAATGAAAAATATCTTAAAGTCCAAAGTCAGTGATTGAAATAACCTCAAGGCAATTAACACTTGGGCAATTCCAGGTATTAGGTACATAACTGGAATAATAGACTGGACTCAAGCAAAACTGAAGACTCTGGATAGAAAACCAGAAAAATAATAACAATTTATCATGGCCTTCATCCATGCAGCGATGTTGACAGAATCTATTTACAAACGCAAATAAGCGGGTGTGGAATGTTGCAAGTACATCAGATAGTTGAGGGCACTGAAAGAATATCTGAAGGATAGGGAAGAAATTGCACTGAAGCTAGTGTACCAGGAAGGCCTACTGACCAAAGTGGCCTACAAGAAATACCAAATGAAGACCAGAAAAGAGACATGGAAAGACAAACATTACATGGCTAGTATGTTAAAAATAGCAGAGAAAACAGATAATAATACCTGGCGATGGCTATGAGCAGGAAAATGGAAGAAAGATATATAAGGGCTAATTCTGGCTGCACAAGATCAAATCCTAAGAATAAATGCAAACAAAGCCAGAATTGAGAAGACAGCAACAGATAGCAAGTGCTGCCTCTGCAAAGAAGCTGAAAAATAGTGGATCGCCTGGTTAGCTGGTGCACGAAGATGACACAAACTGACTACGAGCAATAGAATGACAAAGTAGCAACAATGGCACATTGGAAGATCTGCAAGAAATGCCATTTGCCTGCAGGCAAGAACTGGTGGGACTGTGAAATAGAGAGAGTAATGAAAAATGAAGTTCTCTGGAACAAGAGCCTTGGATAGTACAGTGGTCTAAAGCCCTGTTATTAACATCAGCTGCCTGCAATTATTGCAGGTTCGAATCTCACCAAGGCTCAAGGTTGACTCAGCCTTCCATCCTTTCTAAGGTAGGTAAATTGAGGACCCAGTTTGTGGGGGCAATAAGCTGACTTTGTAAATATACAAAAGTATGAAGGCTATTGCTTAGCCGCCCTGAGTCTCCGGAGAAGGGCGGCATATAAATCAAATTTAAAAAAAAAAAAAAACTTTAGAATTCAGACAAGCACTTGCTGCAAAACAGCCCAGATTTAACAATTATTGATAAGAGAAAAAAAATCTGGATAGTGGACGTGGCAGTACCTGCAGACAGCAGAAGAGAAGAGAAAGAACAAAACATAAAGATCTGTAAATAGAAATAGAATGACTGTAGTAAAAGACAACATAGATAGTACCAATAATAATAGATGCTTTAGGTGCAATACCAAGCCAACTGGAGCACCACTTGAACACCATTGGCATTGACAAAACCACCATCAATCAATTATAAAAGACAACTTTACCTGGAACAGGTTTTCATCCTGTGACGAGATCTTTAACATCATCAAATAACAACATCTGCCTATCTCATACCCTTGGGAAGGACTTGATAGGGGTAGAAAAATGCCGAACTTATTCTAAACATCTGGCCAACTGTGCAAGCAACCATAATAATAATTACTTTGGGGGACATAAGGATAGGAAGTAGTTTAACCCTGTTCTCAGCATAAATTCTCAATGTAAGTCAATGATTTCTGACAACAACTATGCCTCTTTTTCTAAACAACACCTTGCTATAAATTTTATTAAAGTGCCATTGTATCTTTGCCGCTCATTCAAATCTTTGTTCGTTTGTTTGTTTGTTTGTTTGTTTGTTTGTTTGTTTCTTAACTGCCCATCTCTGGGTGGTGTATTCATGATATTAATGATATTTTATTAATGATATATCATTAATAAAAATTAAACATTAAAATTAAAAAAATTAGGATGAAAAAAACATTAAATGATAAAAACAATATTATTACAAAAAATCAGAAGGTGAAGAATTCCAGCCCCATGATTGTGTGGGCTTCTGTGTTCCTCATGCATGGCTACACATGCCAAAAGATTGGGGGCTTTCGTCACCTCTGAGAACAAGATGATCCACAAGGCAGAGGCAGTAGCAGAGAAGCTGACTTTGTATAAATATACAAAAGTATGAAGGCTATTGCTTAACGCATTGTAAGCCGCCCTGAGTCTCCAGAGAAGGGCGGCATAAAAATCAAATTTAAAAAAAAGAAGAAGAAGAAGGCCCTCTTCCTAAAAATTCTTTGATTGGCTAGGTCTGCAGCATATCTTCCCTGCCTGAACAAGTGGGATGGACTGGTGGGGTGATATGATGGGGTGAAGCCAGTTCTGTAAATACCCTGGCACTGTGCCATGTAGGGTTTTATAGGTAGTAACCAATACCTTGAATTGGATCCAGAAGCAAATTTGCATCCAGTGCAGTTCACAGAACAAAGATATTAGATGTGCCCTTTTTAGATTACTTAGTATGGCTCATGTAGTGGCATATTCTGCATCAGATGAGGCTTCTGTATACTTTGCCCCATGTTCAATGCATTGCAATAGTTCAGTTGGGAGATAATCAGGGGTGAAATCTAGCAGGTTCTGACAGGTTCTGGAGAACCGGTAGCAGAAATTTTGAGTAGTTTAGAGAACCGGCAAATACCACCTCTGGCTGGCCCCAGAGTGGGGTGGGAATGGGGATTTTGCAGTATCCTTCCTCTGCCACACCCACCAAGCCATGCCCACCAAGCCACGCTACAGAACTGGTAGTAAAAAAAATTGGATTTCATCACTGGAGATAATTAGGGCATGAGTAGCTGAGTGGAGCACCTCCCTATCTAGGAAGAGTGTAAATGGTGCACAACACAAAGTTTGGCAAATAGCCATGGTTGCCACTCGCTGTTTGAGCAGGACTGCGGGTCCAAGATGACTCCCAAATTCTATACCAAGTCTTTCTATGGTCGTGCAAACCCATCCAGAATGAAAGATAGTAAACTCTTAGATACAAAGTGACCTCCCACAGCTACTCCATCTTACTAGGGTTTAGTTGAAGTTATTCCCATCCAGGCTCCCATAGCTTCCAGGCATAGATTATTGTTTTGCTTCAGTTTAAAACATTGCACCATCTATTGAATAGCAGCAATAAATAGCTTAATAATCTGGCCTCAGTTATTCAAAGACAACTCCATGTTTGTATCTGGAAAAATGGAGGTCACTATGTTTAACACAGAAAATATCAACTGCTCCATTTGCACGTGGACCCATCATATAATCTGTTATGCTCAGAAATCAATTTATACCAGGATTCCAAGCCAAGAAGCCAAGAACTATCTATATTGCTAACTAAGCAGTCAAACACTTTTGTATTGTAGTGTTTTAACAGACCACCAACATTGTAGAGTCTAGATTTTTAGGAAGACCATAGTGGCAGATAAGGCTTGCCAGGAACCAGAGAACTGGAGGCCTTCCTGCATCGCACTGAAGCCATACAACTCCTATTCCATCCAACACTGTTCACCAGACTTTGCTTCAGATTTAATAAACAGCAAAGTGTAACAGATTTTACTGAACCTTGCAACTGCTACTGAATACCATTGGCTTAAGTGGGGCAGAAGCTAACACTGGTACGATCAGGAAATGTATAAGCTTTACTCATGAACTGAGAGTGAGATGAAGAGAACATCAAGACATAGTGGGGGGGGGGGGAAACGGAGCAGGTTTGCACTATAACTGTAGTATAGTGCATGTATTAAAAGAGTCTAAATGTTGCATCCATGTCATTTATTAGATTTGAAGAAACTTTGTCCTGTTTTTTGCAACTAGAATTTTGAGTTGAAAGTTCTTAGTTCTTAAAGAAGCCTAGTTTTTTCTGTATTATTAATAGATCTGCAAATATTTTTATCTATCTCAGGCAAGATTAGGATATTCAGTTGTGTGCATCCTGTAAAGGAAGTACAGCATACTGTAATTCAGCCTTCAGGCTGAAAAAATAGTCTTGTAAATATGCAGGTAGTGTTTAGTGAATCTCCCCCAGAAGGAAATTGACATTTCCAATAGAGTACTGCATATTATTTTTGCATTCTCCATATAAAACAAAAATTAGCAATAATTCTGTGCAATACACAATTGCAATCACAAACCTGCAAACATGTATATGGTAATTGGTCTGCTTAATAAAACAGTAACTTGGTGTGATTTCTTTCCATTCATATACAGATTTTACTAACACTCAAGCTCCATTCAGTTGCCCCAGCTCTGCCCCGATGCAACAGATTAGAGGTAATCCTCGATTTATGACCATAATTGAGTCCAACAGTTTTGTTGTTAAGTGAAACATTTGTTCAGTGAGTTTTGCCCCTTTTTACAACTTTTCTTGCCACAATTGTTAAGTGACTCACTGAAGTTGTTAAGTGAATCTGGCTTTGCTTGTCAGAAAGTTGTAAAAGTTAATCACATGACCCCCAAGACACAGCAATAATCATCAATATGAACCAGTTGCCAAGCTTCTGAATTTCGATCACATGACCATGGGGATACTGCAAAAATTGTAACTGTGAAATATGGTCATAAGTCACTTTTTTCAGTGCTGTTGTAACTTTGAATGGTCAGTAAATGAACTGTTGTAAGTCAAGGACTACCCATACAGGGTCGTTAAAAGAATATTTCACACACACACACACACACACACACACACACACACACACACTCACATATACATACACAGATCTTGCTGCAAGGAACAGTGTGTGATATTTTATATGAGGTTCCTCTGAACAGAGAAAAAGCCTTAAAGCTATGCATCTTTTTTTTTTAATTTGATTTATATGCCACCCTTCTCCAGAGACTCAGGGCAGCTTACAATGCATTAAGCAATAGCCTTCATACTTTTGTATATTTATACAAAGTCAGCTTATTGCCCCCACAATCTCGGTCCTCATTTTACCTACCTTAGAAAAAATGGAAGGCTGAGTCAACCTTGAGCCTGGTGAGATTAGAACTTGCAGTAATTGCAGGCAACTGAATGTTAACCACAATGCCTTAGCCTACTGCGCCACTCAGGACCCTTTTGATGACCTAAATGTATTGTTTTAGAGATAAAGAGTTTTGAACAAAAGTGAACCTGTGTGTGTTTTATACATTTAATATCAGCTTATTTTCTAAACAAATCACATTTGTGCATAAAAACATAGCCATGTCCACATTCCACTACTTCGTCAGGGCACAATTATAGAGACGATAATATGACTAAGGGACAGATGTGTGTAGGCAGCTTGTGTGGGAAGACAGTGGTATACTTGGGACATGGGCTCTTATAAAACTATGAGTCACTCTTAGTTTACCTCACAACACTCAATTCCCCCCCCCCTTTTAATATTTATGGTACATTTCATAAGCAGTATTTTTCTTCTGACTTGTAGATGGGTGGGAAAAATATGTCTAACAGGGCACTCAGGGTAGATCAAATTATCCTACAGTCCAAGGTAGCTGTTCTATACAAACCCAGAATATGAGCTCAGAATATTGCTATGCAGTAGAAGCTACAACAGACTGTATAGATGAATTGAGAAAACTCTGAAGTACCTCAAGGAAGAATGGGATATATGTATCAGGTGCATCATAATGCAAAAAAGATTGTGATGTTACATAGGTACAATCAATGCCTATATGGTGTGAAACCAAGCTCTTGGTCTGCAGATGTTAAGTTGGCCCAGCATCAAACACAGTGCTGTCATGCATGAAAATAAAAATGAAGAGTCAACATGCTGAATTAAATAGAGTTTTTTACCACTGTTGTTAGAAGTACAGAAGTCCCTGTGTGAGTTGTAAGGATGTGTGCAACCTAAAAAGAAGAACCCACCAATATCTTAAGCTTTACCTTTGACAATGATGTAGACATCAGTCAGCGAGAAATAAAAATAATGAGTAACCAAACTGAAAATAAAATGAATTTTTCCGGGCTAATATTTGGTAATCCTACTTAGTTTGAACATAGCATTAACTTTAAACATAGGACCTGGATATTTACGAGACCGCCTCCTGCCTCCAATAGCCTCCCACCGACCAGTATGCTCCCACAGAGAGGGTCTCCTCAGGGTGCCGTCGGTTAGACAGTGTCGACTGGCAACCCCCAGGGGGAGAGCCTTCTCTGTGGGGGCACCTGCCCTCTGGAGTGAGCTGCCCCCGGAGATTCATTGGATTTCCGACCTCCGTACTTTTTGCCACGCCCTTAAAACGCTACTATTCCATCAAGCAGGGCTGGCCTAAATATTATTTTAATGGGTTATTGTATTTTAGACGATTGGCCAACACTATTTAATAATGTTAAATTGTTTTTAACTTTTATATTGTTGGTTTTTATCTTGGCTGTACATCGCCCTGAGTCCCCCGGGAGAAGGGCGGTATAAAAATTTAATAAAACTAAACTAAACTAAACTAAACTTCAGATAATGGCTAAAACTGAATGAGCTTTGAAGGATAAAAAGTTCAGTAACTGTGAGGTGATTCAGAAAACATAAATAACTCACCTGTCAAGATGAGAAAGTATTACATGGACATATAAGTGAATTATGGCATGTAAACTGTGGTGTTTTTTTTCAGAAATCAAACCTAAGCAACTGAAGATAATAGAGGCAGAACCTCAGTGGACCTTACCACTTTGCTTTTGTGTTACATGCATTTTATTTACTTATAAATAAGACAAGAAAAAGAAACAAAAGTATACAAAGAATTGGTCACACATAACAATTTTTCTGCTGACTAAAGAGTTCAATGTCCCTCAAAGCTAATATTTTCCTCAGTTCTTCTGCTTTTTTTTTTAAATACAGTATAACAAGAATATTGTTGTATTGTGGTAAAGGCAGTCAAAATAATTTCCTAAAGATGATTCTTGAATTGCTTTTGATATCTGGTGGCTCTTACTTGCTCAGCAATATATACCTACTTGAGATTAGATGCCAGAGACAAATTGGGAATTGGAATATACACAAGGAAGGAAACATAATTCTGAAGGCTTTTGTAGCTGACTGGAGACTCTGAAGAGAAATGATGTTATTGCTTGTACTTGGTTATTCCTTCAAGTATATTTGTAAATAATACAGATCACATCATTGCCAAAAGTTTTCAGTTCTCCCATCTGATAAAGTTGTAGCCACTGGCTGAACTGAGTGGTATAAAATAATATCAAACAGAAATATGTATTGGCATATGCAGATCTCTTAATCAAAGTCAAATATGGCTTGGGCCCACTATTAACATATGGCACATCATTAGAGACAGCGGTATTTATATTTATATAGATAGAAATTAGAACAATAATTAAATGACATCAACAGCATACTGTACATAGGCGGGACTACACTGTCTCAATATCTCTATAAATTATTTTTCCTTTTTTATATTTATTAGAATTTTTCAATATAATAAAGTATATGCACCAGAGACAAATTCCTTGTGTGTCCAATCACGCTTGGCCAATACAGAATTCTATTCTATTCGATTCTATTCGATTCTATTCGATTCGATTCAATTCGATTCAATTCGATTCGATTCTAACCTCTCCTCTCCTCTCCTCTCCTCTCCTCTCCTCTCCTCTCCTCTCCTATTCTATTCTATTCTATTCTATTCTATTTATTCTATTCTATTCTATTCTATTCTATTCTATTCTATTCTAAAACACGTTAAAGAAAAAATAAGAAAAAGAAAAGATAGAAAAGAAGAAAAGAAAGAAAAGAAATGAAAAAAAGGAATATAAGAAAGAAAATACTGGTAATGCTCAATTTACAACCATTCATTTAACAACAGTCTGGAATTACAACAACAGTCACAGAATGGGTGCTTTATGACCTATAAAACACATCTGGCTATCCCAAAATGTTACACCACCATCCAACATTCACATGATTGTGTTCTAGATGCTTGGCAACCTGTTCACCCTTACGACAGATTGCTAACCACTCTGCAGTCATGGGATCACTATTTGCAGTCTTCTATGCCAGCTGCCCCAGAAAGTCAATGGGGAAGCTGGCAGGGAAGGTTGCAAGCTCCTGCTGCCTGCTGTAGAGCTGAGATTCCCTCCCAGGAGGCAGCTCTTTGAGAACACAGGGGCTGCCTTGTTTGCATGAAGGGAACCTCAGCTTCACACACATTTCCCTCCCCCACACCCCACTCCCACAAACACACACTTTTGAGGGCAAAAATCCTGCCTGCTGAGGGAAAGGAAATCCTCCTGCAGGCTGCAGAGATCTGAGCTCCAATTCCTGCAGCATCCCAGAGGAGCTCCCCTCCATGCATAGGGGAACCCTTTCAAAGGGCTGCAGAAATGGATCCTAAACAACCTCTTTGAAGGAATTTCCCTCCATGCAGCTGAGCTCCATTCCTTTGGAGGAATTGCCTTCCACAAAATTCCATAGAAGAGCTGCAGAAATAACAACAGAAGAGAAATAGAATTCTGGGAGCCCTGGAACTCAAATAAAGAACCCTCAACAGATCAATAGAACTTGATCCAACCCTACAGTCAAGCACCCAGTTCAAACTATACACAATAGATTAACAAAGCAGACCAGCCAAAATAATGTTGGCACCAATCCCAACCACCAATCAAGGGATACTTTGCAAGAAGCCTCCAATTATAGTATGCTGGCTTTGAATACTAAAGACAATCTCCATTTCTGAACTGAAAAATCCTTGCAAACTCTTGCAAAAAACCCAATATATCTACTTTGGTATTGCTCTCCCTAAGATCGAAGAACCGCAAAGTAGGTAAAAATTGTAGTATTTCCAGTCTTTTCTTACATTAAAGATTTAAAAATAGCTGTCTTTAAAACGTACAGTATAATTGTGAGACGTGCAATGTATAGGCAGTTCCCCAGATTCAGAACTATATGTACAACCCAGTGGTGAAATCCTATTTTTTTTACTACCGGTTCTGTGGGCATGGTGTGGCTTGGTGGGCGTGGCTTGATGGGTGTGGCAGGGGAAGGATACTGCAAAATCTCCATTCTCACCCCACTCTGGGGTCAGCCAAAAGTGGTATTTGCCGGTTCTCTAAACTATTCAAAATTTCCGCTGCCAGTTCTCCAAACTACTCAAAATTTCCACTACCGGTTCTCCAGAACCTGTCAGAACCTGTTGGATTTCACCCCAGTATAACCCTATTACTATCTAAAACAGTTTGAGTGAGGAGGCTGTAGGAAGGAAAGATGAGGCCTACAGTTCATGTTTGTTGATTTGTTTGTTTGTTTTTGCTCCTAACTGAAACAGCCAATACTGTGGATCAGCAAAGAAGTTTTTTAAAAATGCACCATAAAAACATCAGTACACAGATTAGTGAATGGGGCATTATAAACGAAAGGAGGAAACTATTAATATGCTGCCACCATTTTTAACATCAGCCAGTATGTGTAAATGCTCTGTTTAAAAAACTATATGAAATTTGGTAAAATGGGGGGGGGGGGGAATCCTGCCTGTTTTATAATTCTATCGATTTATACATAGCTTTTTTTTTTCTTATGGCAACCATGCCAAAAATACATTACATGATGAAACTTACCTGACAAAAATTGTAATTAAGACCATGCACTTAATATAAGACAAGAGATTTTTACTTTATTTATATGCCCATTATTTGTATACTAGGAGAACTACGGGAATTCTAAATAGTTCACACAACCAAGTCATTAAAAAAACATTAAAAGCTAGGTAATAGCTATAATAAAAAATAATAATCCCTATAATTTAAGTAGCATGCTGCTGATCAAATGTCACATAAAGCACAGATATCATTGTCAGCATGTTCGTCAGAATGCATTTGATGAAAAAATTATGGGGGAAAACTTGTTCAGAAGGTTTTGTCAGGCCCAAAGAATTGGGAACAACATGAGGAGTTACTTCAGAGTAGATTTTTTTATTGTTGCTCACCTATAGATAGGAATTTTGCCAGACTAAAGCACTAAGCAAAAGTATTACACATACCCTATGAAAGACTAGGGAGAGTCTGCCTGCACTCTCTCTTGCATATCCAAGATTCCAAGTTGAGTTGCATCTTAGTTCCTTGGGAAAGACCCTCTCCCTCCTGGGATTCTGGACCACATTTTACTACAGACTAAGACTTAATATACCCTTTAATGTACCCCTTCCACACCCTTAGCTCATTCATCTTCTCAACTGGTGGTAACCAAAGCATTTCTTCCTATATAAAAGCAATAAGCATTCTAAAGCCAACTTGAAAGAAACAGACCCAGAGTTAACTGGGATTTACACCATTTAGGACTTTGTTGATAAATACCAGGATCTTGAATCTCAGAAATCTATTGACAGCAAATGGTATGCCCAACATGAATTTATTTATCACATTTATAGGGCCAACCATCTCACAGAAAGCAACTCTGGGCAGCATACAGCCATCAAATAAAACAATTTTTATAAAAATAGAAAAAGCCATTATTAGAAATGAAAATATTATGAAAAATTTAAAATGTGGAAACTACACAGAGAAAATAAAAATATAAATCACAATGGAGCCATCTCGGGTCTATAAAGCAAAGGACAGCTCAAATAAGATCGTAAGCACAGCCACAATTTCATTTAGTGACCATTTTGCTTAACAACCAAGTTGTTGGTCCCAATTGTAGTAATGAAATGGCGACTACCTGTATGGCTTCCAGCTCTGTGGGAATGTTAGCAACTTTATCAGCTAAGTGTTTTGTTAACATGTTGTAGTACTCCAAAGGAAAATTTGCTGACCTGCCCTGAGACCACAAGGTGGGTAGATCATCTTAAACAGGGTTTCTCGGTGACATTCCGTTAACAATTTATAAGAGCCATGGTGGCACAGTGGTTAGAAAGATGTATTGCTGACTAATTCTGCCCACAACCAAGAAGTGCAATCCTGACTGGCTCAAGGTTGACTCAGCCTTCCGTCCTTCCTAGGTTGGTAAAATGAGAACCCAGATTATTGGGGCCAATATGCTGACTCTGTAAACCATTTAGAGAAGTCTGTAAAGCATTAGAGAGCAGTATATAAGTCTGCTATTGCTAGTGATATTAATACAATAAGAGGGAGAAATACTACTCTTTCCCGCACACTTACCATTATAGCAAAAATATCAATATGGACTTATATCTGGGAATTATAGCTCCTTGTCTTTTTGTCATAAGTGCCCCAGAGTCCTGCAATAACCAAAGAGGTCTCTTGGGACCTATGATAAGAAGAAACCTATCACACTGCCGAAGTATTGAGGCTCAATACTTCTATGGAATAATTGCTGATACTATCACTGGGAAACTCTGCAAGCACTTACTGTAATCTAATGGATTATTATTATTATTATTTATTATTATTATATTATATTTATATACCGCTCTACTCCCGCGGGACTCAGGGCGGTGTACAGACAAATGATAAAATACATATAATACAAATATTTTAAAGAATTGATTAAAATACAATTAAATAATTTGGTCTTAAACCTAAAATTAAAACTCTAAATTTATGAGATTAAGATTTAAAAATATAAGAGCAATTTTAGAAGAGGTTAGTCCAGGCCAGCCTGCTGGAATAGAAACGTCTTGAGGGCACGGCGGAAAGCGCGGAGATCTGGGATTGTCCGTATCTCCGGGGGGAGCTTGTTCCACATGGTGGGTGCCCCCACAGAGAAGGCTCTCCCCCTGGGGGCCGTCAGTCGACACTGTTTGACCGACGGCACCCTGAGAAGCCCCTCTCTATGGGAGCGTACTGGTCGGTGAGAGGGTACTGGTGGCAGAAGGCGGTCTCGAAGATAGCCCGGTCCTAAGCCATGGAGCGTTCTAAAGGTGGTAACCAAAACCTTGAAGTGCACCCGGAAGAACACAGGAAGCCAGTGCAGCTCGCGCAGGAGGGGTGTCACATGGGAGTGCCACATCGCTCCCATAACTACCCGCGCGGCTGCATTCTGGACCAACTGGAGCCTCCGGGTGCTCTTCAAGGGGAGCCCCATGTAGAGAGCATTGCAGTAGTCCAGGCGGGAAGTGACGAGGGCATGAGTGACCGTGTTTAATGAGTCCTGATTTAGAAAGGGGCGCAACTGGCGTATCAGGCGAACCTGATAAAAAGCCCTTCTGGCCACAGCCGTCAGGTGTTCTTCTAAAGATAGCTGTGAGTCCAGAAGGACGCCTAAGTTTCGAGCCCTCTCCGTGGGGGCTAATGACTCGCCCCCAATAGTCAGCGTTGGCACCAACTGACTATATCGGGATGTCGGAAACCACAGCCACTCAGTCTTGGATGGGTTGAGCCTGAGTCTGTTCCTCCCCATCCAGATCCGTACAGCCTCCAGGCACCGGGACATCACTTCAAGATCCATAAGACACCTGTCAGAGACCCTCTTAATTGATTCCTTACCTTCATAAGGGTCAGCTTTGACACTAGCCACAGATTGAATCACAAGTGACCCACTTTTGATAAAGGACAAGTAATTAAGTCCTTTAGATTATATTTGGTCTCCAAATGAAAACTAGATCTAACACATATCCACTTAGTTGGGTTGGATCTGAGAACAAGTGGGACTAGCTATGGTTGTCATGGAGACTAGGAACTCCTGAGATATCCCTGATCCCAGGTTGCTGGCTGTAGTCTTTCTCTCAGGTCTAATACACTGGCAGCAATTGTGTGAATAGGCTTTTCTGAGAACAGCTATTAAAATAATGTAAATTTTATATGCCTCTTTACATAAACACGGCTCAGACAACTAATTAACCACTATAGGCTCACTCTGATCCTGCATATAAAACAAGCCACTCATTCCATTGGTCTCAGATATGCAACCACAGCCCTTAGGGATATGATCAATTGACCCAAACGCTTAGTCTCTGTGCTTCAGCAGAAGCCTTAATAACTGTTAAATAATGCATTTCTTGGCAGATGTTGGGAATCAGAGCTATCAGACTGAAAGAGCTGCTTTGTGTATTTGCTACAGTGTTCTGTCACAAGAAAAGAGTTCACTGCTTTGTTGCTTATCGCCTTCCCACTAGAATATGCTGAGAAACCAACAGTCCATCATTGAGCTGGTCCATAGCTAATTTCCACTGGGATCAAGTGTATTGGAAAACTCACACAGATGGAGCTGGCACTGAAAAGATCTCTCTCTCTTTCTCTCTAGATTTTACATCTTTTGCCCACTATTCTTCTATTGGACCTGTAGGCAAAAGAAAATAAATTAAAATGTCAGGGAGGGGAAAAAAGTTACCTCTATACTCAGCCAAATTTGACCCAGATATTGAAAAGAGGGAAGAATAAATTAAATACAGGAGGGACAGCTCTGTTCTTTATTCTAACCAAGAATATAATAAATAAGTAGGCTTTGTGTCCTCTGCCATAACCTTCCATTAGAGATTCTGTCCATGTAAGGAACGACTACACTACAGGGATTATAATATATTAAGCAATATCTAAAATTTCCAACACGGATTTACAGAAGCAAGAGAAAGATAATCACGAGGATGTTTCTATAAAAGTGCTCTTTCTACACCTATAAACATTTGTATGAATGCAGAAGCTTTGTGGTGATTTCTATAATTTACATTTTTACAGATCTGTGAATTTATCATTCAAAATTAGAAACCTAGAAGGATGCATGCACACACATATTTCAAAATGCTTATAAAAGTAATAGATCACAAATTTGAACAATGCTTAAATGAAACAACTAACTTAAATATATCTAGGGGGAGGGAATTAAAATTTGACCCCTACAAAAGATCCCAAAACTTAAGGGCATAAATTTATGTGGATTACTTTTGCTTTATTCCTTGAGCACATAACATTTCCAAAATTAAATATAGGATTCCTTAAACAATAACATAGACATAGATAGACATAGATACATAATCTGTATTATAATAAAACAGTGTTTCCCCTCCCCCCTTTCAAGAAAAATCCATGATGAATTACCTACTCTAAATAATCATGGTGAAAAAAATCTTCCCAGGTACCAAGACAGGTCAGCTATAATTTTGAGGAAAGCAAGCTAAAGGTAGATGCCACAAGCAATAAAATGAAGCAAACTGCTCACTTGTCTTAAAGTAATTCTCTAACCTGGATGGGCGTGTCCATAAGAATGTACTTGGGATTTCTGCTCAGTTCCTGGACATTTATGGTGCCATATATTGCAAAAACTTTATTTTATCATGCATGCTGTTCAACATCTATATGAAACTGTTATCATTTGGAGATTTAGAGGAAAATAGCAGCAGCAGCAGCAGGAAGATAATCTTGCTCTATATCTTCTTTTCATCTGATCCAGGGATTCTGTGTAATTGTTGAACTACTGCCTGGCTGTGTTAATGCACAAAGAAAGAGGTGGTGTTTTATAATTTATCTTTGCAGGTGAATGGAGTTGCACTGCCCTGAAGGTTTGAATATGTGAGTGCTCTTGGATCCATTTTTATTTCAGTCAGAGGTACAGGTGATTTCCTTGACATGAGATAACTTCCACCAGGACATGCTGGTAGATCAGCTATGACCTATTGGGCCTGAGATAGACAGTGGCAATTAATTTCCTGGTAACTGCTTTAGTTACTAAAGGGATGTAGACAGTCCAGACTTCATGTGAAGTCAAAATAGGCAAGATGTGGAATTTAATATCACAATTTTCCTTTTGGGTATGTATGCATGGATATGTATAAAAGGGACAGGACTTATATTGCAATGCCATTTAACCTGCTTTCACACATATACATTTAACCTGCTTTCACACACACATTGCAAATAGCTTAAGGTTCTTAAGGTAACCACCAGAGACCTTGCTAAAAGTACCCCTTAAGTTAAAATATGGTGAATGGCTATTTTCAGTGATAGTCTCTGAATTTTGGAATGCTCTCAAGATACACTTGGCATCATTATCTTTCTGATTCCAGAAAAGGACACTTATATTCTTCCAAATCTTTTATTAATGTATTAATATTCCTATGATGTTTTCAAAGTGTTTGTTTCTGTTATTATTCCATTTTGTTTTAATATTTTATTGTTTTTTTATTTGGTATGTTTTATATAATATTTTAATGTACAGTATTATTTCTAGCAATTGTTTAACTCACAGTTTGAAATTATTGCATTTTGTTTAACTGAGTTTTTTAATGGGGAGTTGTATAAAGATGTTTTAAATAAATAATAATAAACCCGAGCTTCTGAAAAACATTGTTCCCTACTATAGCTTAAGGAGAAATGCATCTCTGCTCTGTAACAGGTGGCATACCATCTTACTAGACATACAGCCAATCAACTAAAAATACCTCTATCTCATCACATTTTTGGCTTAAGTCTATTATTGATACCAAGCACAAGTATTTATAAGTGGTTTCAGATTTTAATTAAAATACTTATTACTACTTTAAATTCTAAATGTGTTCAGCACTAAGAGGGATGAGTTCCTATGAAATATATGAAATAAGTCATGCTTCATCAATTTAAGATTCAGTTGCTCAGGCCCCATTTTAATGTAACCTACTATGAGTCCTAGTTTTCCTCCTTGGTTCGTTAATTTTCATGATGTTTCTCTTAGAGCTATTACCAAAAGCTCTCTCTTTCTTTTGGTTGATTTTGATACACAAGACTCCAGAGAAAGAGTTGGAATATTTCACAAAGATACTAACTTTCCACCGACATGATAGAAAATTGGCCTGATAAGTTTGTAGTAACAAAATACAAAAAAACCCCAAAGTATGAAGTTATTAGAAGAGACCTTAGAGTCTTCCAATCCAATCCCTTGCTCAAGCAGGAAATCCTATACCATTTCAGAAAAATGGTTGTCCAATCTTTCTTAAAAAATCTCTAGCCCTGGAGCACCCATGACCTCTGGAGGCAACTCATTTCACCGATTAATTGTTCTAACTGTCAGGAAATTTCTCATTAGTTCTAGGTTGGTTCTCTCTTTGACTAGTTTCCATCCATTGCTTCTTGTTCTACCCTCAGGTGCTTTGAAGAATAGGTTGACCCCCTCTTCTTTGTAGCAGCCCTCAAATACTAGAATGCTGCTATCATGTCTCCCCTAGTCCTTCTTTTCATTAAACTAAACATAGCCAATTTCTGCAATCGTTATTCATATGTATTAGTCTCCAGTCCCCTATCGTCTCTGTTGCTCTTCTCTGCACTCTTTCTCAACATCTTTTTTATATCATGGCAAACATAATTGGATGCAATATTCCAAGTGTGGTCTTACCAAGGCATTATAAAATGGTAACAATACTTCATGTGATCTTGATTCTGCCCCTCTGTTAATTCTGCCTAGGACTGCATTGGCTTTTGTGGCAGCTGCAGCACATCGCTGGCTCATATTTAAGTGATTGTCCACCAGGACTCCAAGATCCCTCTCGCAGTTACTATTACCTTACTACCTTACTATTGAGCAAGGCACCATTCTATTCTATACCTATACATTACGTTTTTCTTGCCAAAATATAGAATATTACTTTTCTCATCATTGAATTTCATTTTATTTTATTTATTTATTTATTTTATTATTCCTATTTCTATGCCGCCCACTCTTCGAGGACTCTGGGCGGCTTACACCAAAGACAGTATACTAAATAGCATATTGCCTCTAACAATCTGGGTCCTCATTTTACCCACCTCGGAAGGATGGAAGGCTGAGTCAACCTTGAGCTGGTGAGATTTGATCCGCTGATCTCCTGAACTAGCAGTCAGCTGAAGTAGCTGCAGTACTGCACTCTAACCACTGCGCCACCTCGGCTTTTGTTAGATAGGGTCCAATGTTCAAGTTAGTCAAGATCCTTCTGTATTTTAACCGTATCTTTGGGAGTATTGGCTATTCTTACCAGCCTGGTGTTATCTACAAATTTGATAAATTCTCCTTCTATCCCCTCATTTAATAGCTGAAAGCTATTGAAGTTATAATATACTGCAATAATTGAAGTTTTAATAAACTTATCTGGAAGTTAAAATAATAGGATGATTGTTAAGGCTATAATATCTTGAGTCAACAGAAGAGTCACCAAGTATAGGTTGTTGGACAGATATCACTAAGCTGCTCCAACTTCACTAAACTGGAAATCTATATATTTAGACACTTAAATTTGGAGAAGTATTTCATCATCATCCACTTTCCTCTGGTTGTATTTTTGTTTTGTGGGTGTTGGATTGAGGGAGGGCACACAATCTTCACCTTAATGGTTTTGGGACCTTCAAACTTGGTAATGATGAATTAGAAAAAGACCAATCTAGCTAGCGTTTTTTTAATATGTAATTTCACTAAGTTTTAATAATAAAAATATTACCAACCAAATTAGAACACAGGAAAAAGCAAGGAAAGAATAGAAAAAGATGGACATGCAATAAAAGAAGAATAGAGATAGAAAAAAAGAGCAAGGTATAAAGAAAGGTGTAAAGATATACAGGTAGCCTTTAATTTATCACCAATCGCTTAGTAACTGATTGAAATTATGATGAACCTCCCTGGGGTACTTACAGTCCAGATTCAAAGGTCTGATGCTTCCCCCTGAACTTTGGGTACTCAGCAACCAGACTGCACTTACTGACATTTTCCACATCCCATGATCTGTGTTTTTTTAGTTCCAGTTTTTGGCAAAACCACTGGTTCGCTTAACAATTAACATTAACATTAAGTGGCATCCACTTAATGACTGCAGATTTCACTTAATGATTGCAATGATTTGCTTAATGACTGCTGCAAAAAGGTCATAAAATTGGGTTGGCCTGATTTACAACCATTGTGAATTACAGCTATGATGGGTAGGCTCCATTACAGTCATAATTCAAGAACTATCTGTAAAGAAGTAGTTTCCAATGCTCCTCACTGCACTTATAAGTACAAGTATATTTTAGCCTCTCTCTCTCTAGACTAGAGCAAAGGTGTCAAACTCAAGGCATCACATTGTCATCATGTGACATGTTGTGACTTTTTACCCCTTCGCTAAACTGGGGGTAGGGGGGGCCAGTGAGTGACACATCCGGCTCGTGGGCCACAAGTTTGACACCCCTGCTCTAGATTACCTCATGACTCTCTTCTTTCTGTAATAACCCTATCTAATCATCAAAACCATAAATCACAATTTTGGGGGAGGAATGTTAGGGAAAAATGTTTTTAGAGGGTTTTAATCACCAATAAATGTAAATTCTGTTTTTCTCAACCAAGTCAGTTTATCCATCTCAGCAAACTCTGTTAATTTTATAAATAATTTCTCCAGGGTAGATAACCCTAAATCTTCCCATTTTTCTGTTCACAATAATTTTGCCCCGGTAATCATATATTGAAATACTCTTTCATGGCTGGCTGTTTATCCATCGATCCTAAAAGGAAACATTCTGGCCTCAATTGAGTATTAATCTTTAACATCCACTAGCCTAGCTCGTGCTGACAGTCTGTGATCTGCTGTATGCTGCCTCCGTTTGGGGAACTTAGGTAAATTTGTCCTATGGAGAAAAAAAATATTCTGAAGGAAAACATAGTGATAGAATTTTTGTACTGCAAAGATAGGGAAGGAATAATTTATCTTTTCTGTCTATTGGGAATAAGGAAAAAGAAAAAGCTAAATTATTATTAATATTGTAAAAAAATAAATCTTCCAAATCAGAAGAGCAGGTTGATGATGCAGAAACTCATTTAAAGAATTTCCTTTCTTTGAGATTTTCAGGTAAAAGGTAGAATCACAATGGATGGGACCATCACAAAGAGGGAAATTGGTGGGGTTTGCATTTAGGGTGTCTCTGTTTTTTTTAAACTGTATTGAATCTGTTCGGAACTGACATTATGACTTTTATTTGCCTTCCACCTCAAATGAAGCAGGAAACCACTGCTGAGTTTTTACCAGAATAAACTCTGGGAGCTGGGGGGAAAAAAAGAAGGAACGGTTGTATGGGGCCTCTTATTTGATGAAAGTCTGTTAAAATAGAGAAAAAAATGAACTGAAATGTAGGTGATAGAAATGAGTAGATAGATAGATAGATAGATAGATAGATAGATAGATAGATAGATAGATAGATAGATAGATATAGATATATAAATATATATAGTCAATACAGTTCACATGTGTCAGATAATATATTTGATTCTGACAATAGCTTTATGTTCCGATGGGAAATAATTATTTTAAAAAATAAAAAGGAATGAATTGGAAATATTAGCTCGAAAGAGAAATCCTGGATTCACATTCATATCCTTTGCCCTTTAAAGAAATCACTTTCTTTCCCCCCTTCCTTTGCCTCCAGCTTCAAGATGGAGAATAATTACCCTTCTCACAAGGGAGTCAAGCAGCCTCATTAATGGTTTGTAAAGTGCTTGGCAATCATCAAACTAAGAAGGACAGAACCTTGACAAATTATTTTTAGCCATTGAAGAAAGCTCAGTTTCTAGAGATACTTAGAGGCAGAAGGAGGGTGTGTGTGTGTGTGTGTGTGTGTGTGTGTGTGTGTGTGTATGTGTGTTGTTGTTCTTCCATCAGTTAGATACTTGAGATCTACTGTGTATCTGCATATTTCTTCAAGCAATTATTCGGTTTCCCAGTTTTCTGGCTAAAATACAGTATATGTAGACTGCAATATGTTACATCTATATTAATGGCCACCTTGATCACTCCGAATGGATAACAAAAAAAAAGCAGAACAGTCGGAAAGAGAGATGTTTCAAAAAGAATATGAAATAATATTTTTGGTGGGAATCCATGAACATTGTTGAAATATATATTGGGATTACAGTGGAAAGAAAGTAAGTATTTTTTTCAGCAAGGTTCAGAGATCTCCATCAAAAAGGTTGTTTCGTATTGTTATTTCCATTGTTATGCTTTTGGACAGACCACTAGGGAGACAACATTCCATTTTGATGGGGAATCCTAACATCTGAATTCAAGCTTAAGTTTAAACCTGTGGGCAAATTAGCATCTCCCAGGATGCATGTGCAACCTCTTTCTTCCTCTCTGCAGCCTGACCTATTTCACAGGGTTGGTATGGGAATAAATTACACGCTGGATGTTGTATACATTATCATTATAATAGCAGGTAAAAAGAGCAGAGGCCAATACTCTCCTTCAATTACCCCATTTTCACTCACACCCAAACCTTCTTCAACAGGCCATTTACACGAATGGTTTCTACATTTGTAAATGGATTTTCTCTCTTTGTCTTCTTTTCTGCAGTCTCCTGCACATTAATTCCTGACAGTGTCTCAGGTCTGCAAAGCAGACAGAAGGAGAGGCTTTTGAGAGGGCTGGAATTTGATCCACCGGTTGTGTCCCATTGGTTTCAATTTGCAAGGGCATAGTTATTATCGGGTATACCTCCTTGTTTGTTAACAAAATGCTCATTGAAGATTTATTGGGGGGGGAAGGGGTGTCCTAGTCAAACGCAGCCCAGTACAACTACCTGGATCTTTGTCTGGATTAAAGCAGTAAACCATCCTTCTTTTGTATAACAGTATGCTTTGAAGTTATGGAGAGCTGGAGGACTCATCATCATATTTTGTTTGTTGTATCAACCATGTTTAACTATGGTTAATTTAAAATCACCAGGAATGCAGAGTTCCCACATCCTGCTAAGCCACAAATCATGGCTTACAAATCAGTATCTTGATTTCCTATATTGCATTAGTCCAAAAACAAACAAGCCATTTTATCACATTGCAATGGACAATCTAGCTACTCTGATCTGCACCCCTGTTTATGATTTAGCAGGATGTGTGAACCCCTGCAAAATATTTTCTAAATGCATATGGAACTCTTAGTAATCAAGATTGGCTCTTAAATCTGGTCTGTTTCCACAAAGTGATAAGCTATAGTTTGCCTAATTATGACTTAGTGAATAAGTACCGTAATACTGATTGGTTATAGTCACTGTGACCCAATTTGGTCTGGTATTAAAAGCACCAGGCTAGAAAACAGGATTCTGTGACTTTTAGCTCTACTGTCTACTGAAAGACAGCTGGATGACTAGGGCAAGTCACTATCTCTCAACCTAAACCAGAGGTGGGTTTCAGCAGGTTCTGACCAGTTCTGGAGAATCGGTAGTGGAAATTTTGAGTAGTTTGGAGAACCGGTAATAAAAATTCTGACTGGAGGAAATGGGAATTTTGCAGTAACCTTCCCCCGGATTAGGGAGGGAATAGAGATTTTACAGTATCCTTCCCCTGCCATGCCCACCAAGCCACACCCACCAAGCCATGCTACACCCACCAAGCCACACAGAACCAGTAGTAAAAAAATTTGAAACCCATCACTGACCTAAACCCCCTCACAGAGTTGTTGTGGGGAAAATAGGAGGAGGAAGGTATGTTTATTGGTTCCATTTATTTATTGGTTCGATTTATATGCCTCCCTTCTCCGGAGACTTAAGCAATAGCCTTCATACTTTTGTATATACCTTCTTAGTAGGGCTTTCGACCCCACCCAAGCGGTGTTCTTTTTTATACAAAGTCAGCTTATTGCCCCCACAATCTGGGTCCTCATTTTACCTACCTCGAAAGGATGGAAGGCTGAGTCAACCTTGAGCCTGGTGAGATTCGAACTTGCAGTAATTGCAGGCATTTGGTGGTGTTACTTAACAGTACTTTAATTTGCTGTGCCACCAAGGCTCAGGTGAATGTTGGATACATTCACCACCTTGAATTGTTTGTAAAAAAATAATAAAGGTGGGATACAAGTAAATAAGCAAAGATAGTATCAATAATCAATTGGAGCACCACTTAAACGCCATTGGCACTGACAAATTCACCATCAATCAATTGCAAAATACAGCTTTACTCGGAACAGCTTACATCCTGCCACAATACCTCTAACACCATCAAACATCCACATTTGCCTATCCTCGATCCTTGAGAAAGACTTGATAGGTGGACAAAAAGCCAAATCCAGTCTGAACATCTGGATGACTGTGCAATGAACCATATAATGGTTAGGAGACAATTAATATAATGCATTAAGCCAAAAACAATCAGACCACATTATGGCTTAACAAGAACTGTCAGCATCTAAAGGATATGACCATAATTGTCTTTTATGCAGCTGAGCTGCTTGTTTATTCTTATGCTTGGGAGTGAGCTGAGGCACAAACTGAATTTTGTTGCTTGCTTTAGGCTCAAGAGTTTAGAAAAATGGTGACTCAGCTATCCCCGAGGCTGTGTGTATATGTACTTGTGAAGTGAAAACCGGAATTGGTTCTGGCAATGATCGGTGTGAGCACTTGGAGGCCAGCTTACTTAGTTACAGAAAACCAGCTTATTGAAATTCACTCCTACTTTAAAGATGAAGATATATATTTCCATGATATGTTTTGGACATGGCTAATACAGTTTTCTTGCAACCATGGCAACTGTGGTCATTTGCGTCCTGAGAAGAGAAACTTACTTATACTAGTAACATCTAGTATAAGGTTGCCAAATAGCCACAGTTGCCATGGTTGCAAGAAATATATATTCTGGAAATCTACCTTTATCTTTAAAATAAAAGTGATTTTCAATAAGCTGGTCTTCTGGATGCAAAACTATGGTATTTACTGCTGGCCTTCTAGTGGCTCAGATTTAGCTGACTTTACTTATTTATTCTTCTTTCACTTGTGCTATTATGCAGAAGGATAACTCATGGTTCCTCTCCCACAATGAATTCTGTTTATTCCATGTTGATATGCTTGACTGCCACAGGAGAGAAGTATGTTCCTGTTCAGGTGCTTTATCTGTCAAGGGGAAACTAATAAGCATAAGTCAAGCCACCATTGCCATACTTTACTTACCCTGCATTGCTTCTCCTCAGCTCTCACTAGATTTTCCTGCAGTTCATACCTCTTAACAAGCCATTTTTTAAAAAATCCAGGGCCGGTACAGTGAATTAATTGAATATTTTTGATGAATGTCTTCTATAAATATAAAAAAGCATATTTTCTGTAGAGAAACAGATTATTTTGTTTGAAAGAACCCTAGAGAGGGGACAACTAGCCCTTTTAGGATTCTTCTTCTTTCTCCAAGGTTTTTGTTTGTCTGTTTGGAAAAGTCCCATTAGACATATTAAGCATGGACTAGGGATGAACAATATGGTTATAAATAGGAAAGAAAACAATCCCTTACCCAAGTGTATCATAAAGGCTATTGAAGGAAGGACAATGAGATTAATTTGTATCAGAATAGAATCCCTCCTTAATCCCATGGGAGAGAAATGTGTAGAAATGCAGAAACTGTGAGGGCAAAATTAATCCAAAATATGGGAAATTATGGGAAGAAATGGAGCCTAGTCTATGACAAATCAGAAAGAATGTATCCCATTTAATATCACAAATGACTGGGTTTTACACTTTGTGTTAGTCATGATTTTGCCCTGGCTTACTGAGTAAGTCATAGTTTTCTGGGCTAACACTACAGTAAGTCATGATTTATAAACTCTAAAGTTTCTTGTCATTAATAGCATGAAAGACACAAAAATATTAGAAAGTCTTGTGCCATACAGAATGACTAGACTCCAATAAGAGGACCATACATACTTTGTTATAAAGGACAGCCCTTTATTTTAGAAAACTACCCTTTACATGTACTTATTTTTCAAAAGTTCATTTTTGTTCTTTATTTTGGTTATTTAATTTTTGCTGTACAAATTATACCACTTAATTCTTTCACATTCATGTGAAAAATATAGAAACTGAATTGTGTTTTTAAAATCAATGTACATATACAGTTTGATTCTATATATATTTTACTAGAATATGCATTTTTGTAAAACATTATTTGGTTTTACTCTTGAATGTTCCTTTCTATAGCAAAGTTATAAACATAAACAATTACTTTTTTTATCCTCTAGAATCTCTTTCAGATTTTCTCCTTTATCAGGTTTGTCCTTTATTTTCTCCAAGAAATCATGGTCACTGTGCCCTACATGCAAGTGTCATGAAAAAAAGAATTTAAAATGTAGAAAGAATTAAAATGTATATAGAAATGAGGAAAAACTAAAAGTATTCCAAGACTGTAGAAAAATTTCTAAACTATTGTACCTCAAACTAGTCAACAGAAGTTGACCAAAAAATAGTCTTGGCTTTGCAGGATCAAGGGAATAGATTTGGCTCAAAGAACCAAAATATTGGACTCAAGCATGAGGTAGAAGCCACATTGTGGGATGGAAAAAGATTCACACATACAGGTATGCTGTTGCTGTGGCAACCAGTCATGAGAAGATGAGAGATGGAAACAGCCATTCTGACATTTTCTTCATGCTCTTCATTCCTTTGCTTCCATGTATCTATCACCCTGTACCCAGGCAAATGCTGGATAGAGTAGGAGGCAGAAGATAAGAAGAAGGCTTCCCACAACTCTTTTTTTTTAGTGGTACCCAAAATAAAGAGGGGGAGCATGAAAATGTTTTGTTCCCTATTGCTAATATTTTCAGTAAAATAAGAGAATAATGACCCAAAATATCAACTCCAGAAAAAGAGTTGAAAAAAAGAAAAGAACATTTAGTTCTTCTAATTATGCTCACTTCTTTCAATAAAGGATAGTATTGTGAAAATACTAGGTAAAAGTAGGCTGGATTCACACAATATAGGAAACCAATATGGTTTGCTCTCTTAAGGTTTGGTAGGGTGTGTTAGCCTCATCACCATGCAAACCAAGCCCATTGTACCGTATTCAGTAAACTACAGTTAAGCAAACCACAGCTTATTGTACTGTATAATATGAATACAGAACTACACAGAACAACTACAGAATCCTGATTGTTTTTGGTTTTCCAATCATACTGAAAATAGGATTCTGAGTTGTTTAATTCTGAAAACAGCTACAATTTGGAATTGTTTTTTGTACCTATGTATATGCAATGCTTTCAATACATAATTAAAGAGATCCTACTAAATTAGGTAGTGACTGAATGTCCTAACTCCTTATTTAATACTTATCCTTAATTTCTAAGTCAGAAGTTAGCAATAGAAAGCCCAAGAGCCACATAAAATGCCTCATCCCCTTTTCGTAGCTCCTAGAGGTATCAAGATTTTGCAGAATAGCTTAGGCTGTCTTTATTCTGTTCAGTAAAGATCTATAGAACCAGAGCCATAAAATTCAAGTTAGCACATGCTTAGCATTAAGTAGAAATAAGCTTGGAGCATGTATGCCCTAAACCGATTTTTTTAAAGACTTTTGGCATTGGCAAATATCAGATCTATCATACTGGTTTTTTTTTTCCTTTACACTTCCAGTACTATTTTTCTTTCAGATTACCCTTCCTTCTCTCTTTCTCTACTGACCTAGTTTTCCTCCATTTCTGGAGGAAGTAAAAGATATGCAGCCAGTATAGTGTTGCAAGGTGATCTCATGGGACTCACAACCCCAAAGAAGTATGTTAAATTAGTAAATCTACAAATCTAGGAAATTTAAAGAAAGAGAAATGTAGTTGAAAGAGGTGGCCTCTAGTGGACACATGGGGTTTGTCTTTTCAATGAAACTGGTTTTTCTGCCCATTTCTATTCTCAATAATAAAGAAAGGATATGTCAAAATTGTACTTGCTATAACAAGAGCATTATCTGAATGGAATTTGCAGTTGACAAATTCTTGATTAATACACATCTTGACAGTATTTATTTATCTATTTTAATCTATTTTACACACACACACACATAAACACACATTTTACACACCCCATCTACCAAGGAACTCTGGGAGGCAAACAACAATTAAAGTTTAAAAACAATTATGTAGCTCCATTAACAGAAAACTAGGTCAAGGTCCCTAAAAATCACATTGTCAAATAATCTAGCAAACCGTATCTACACTAGAGTTCCATTAACATGTGGTTTGTAACAAGTAAACTGGAAATGTTTCATTGCATAAGTGTCTCATGACATACTGTACTCATGAGACTTTTCTGTTGAACCTCAAGCCCTTCTTCAATTATTTATTCATCACAAAATCTAAATCAGAGGTTGATCACTCAGTAGTCAGTTCTCTAGTCCTCATAAAGAGTTGACTCTATAAAAAGGTAAAGATTTCCCCTATTCAGCCATATCCAGTTCTATGGGGCAGTGCTCATCTCCATTCCTAGCTAAGGGAGCCAGCATTGTCCAAAGATGCTTCCGTGGTCATGTGGCTGGCATGACTATACACCAAGGCATGTGGTTACCTTCCCACCAAAGTGGTACCTATTTATATACTTGTATTTTCATGCTGTTGAAAATTCATACAGCAGGAGCTGGGGCAAGAACGGGAGTTCGCCTCATCATGCGATGCTTGGATCTTGAACTGCCGACCTTCTGGTCGACTATCCCAGTATCTTAACCATTAGTTAATCCAATTCTGTATCAGAGGGTTTCAGCAGGTTCTGACCAGTTCTGGAAAACTAGTAGCGGAAATGTTGAGTTGTTCGGAGTTGTTCGGAGAACCAGTAGTAAAAATGCTGACTGGCCCCACCCCCATTTATTCTCTGCCTCCCAAGTCCCAGCTGTTTGGGAGGAAATGAGGATTTTGCAGTAACTTTCCCCTGGAATGGGGACGGAATGGAGATTTTACAGTATCCTTCTCCTGCCATGCCCACCAAGCCATGCCCACCAAGCAATGCCACGTCAACCAAGCCACGCCCACAGAACCGGCAGTAAAAAAATTTGAAACCCACCACTGTTCTGTATGTATTTGTTTGTGGTCGACTACAGCTAATGCAGGCCTTTGATGACAGGAAAACTGTTTCTAAGATCTTGACATTTTGTGGCTATTTCATACATGGATCAATTGACCTTTCAATTACTAATTGGTTAATTTGAATTGAGGTGTTTTCCATTATAAGAAATTATAATAATTTCCTCAAGGTCATTTATATGGGTGATAGAGGAATATGTATGTGCTAAAGGCATCTACTGCTGATCATTGAGGTAAACTACAGTGCCGTTGCTAAAAGGAGCATGAGATTTTGCAAAAGTGCTTGTCCAACTCTTGCCATTCTTTTCAATTTAGTTTCAATAAGATGAATGCAGGAGAATATCTATGGAGATTTTCAATCATCCAGGTCATGGTTGTCCCAAAGGTGCTTTTCAAAAGGTAACTGGACTTTGTTTTTTCCCTTGAAAATGTTTCACTTCTCATTGAACTGAAGAAGCTTCTTGGATGAGAAGCAAAACATTTTCAAGGAAAAAACCAAGAATGTCCAGTTGTCTTTTGAAAAGCATCTTTGTGCACAGAAGAGTCTTTCTAATATTTATGCTGTTATCTGCAGCATAAACTGAGCAGGAAGATAAAATTCTTAACTATCATTGCTAAAAAATAATTATTAAATTTACTCTTCATTATTTTATCTAATTATCTTTTTAAAAATGTACATAATGACTATTCATCACATCTTCTGGAAATAAATTCCCTAAATTAGATACTGCATGACGAAACATAACTGTGACTTTGATTTTGCACTAAGCAATGAAATGGTTAATTTAATTTTCACGTAGCTTATTGTATGAGTACAACCATTTATGCTTTCTAAACTGTGGTTTGAGATACAAATTCAGCCAATTGTGCTCTGTTTTATAAATTGGATGAATGAACCATAGCATAATGCAAGAGTAAGCTGCATGAAACTGAGGAGGCTAAATTGCAAAGTGGGTGGGCAGAATTGCTCAATAGAGCCAGGTTTCGTTGGTTTCTTCTTCGTTTTTCTTTTCCTTTAACTGTGACAAGTCTATTTACATGATCCTTTGTTTCCCATCTAAAAATAGTAAGAATCTTATCCATTTTCAGTAATCATAGAGGGGATTTTATATAAAGCATGATTAAACCAGAAAAAAATTATTTAAGGGAAAAAAACCTACTGGAGTTCCTGAGTTCCATATGATTGGTGAAACGGAATGTGTCTTAATTGGTACAAAGTTCCAAGCATAAAGGGCTACTAAAAGGAGCTTGGATGCATACATATGTTGTCACTACTACTTACTTTATTGCTCTTAAAATTTGATCATCATTTATTCAGGTTATTGCTGATTCAGTTTCCTATCTGATATATGATACTTTGTATTTTTAAACATAATACATACAGCCTGCTATTAGCATTTGTCCAACATCTTAATTTCAGAGATTAGTCAAGCATCGGGTTTTTTCCTCTCTGTCCTATTTTTATTGCTTTTTTAATTTTTCTTTTTTTCCATCATCTTCTTACAGCTGCATGTGGGGGGAGGTTATTTTTGCTTTTAGCCCAAAATAGCAGCTGATCACAGCTGCATGCTCCTGGATACAAAGGGCATCTCCGTGCCAGGCATCCATGTATATCCATAACAGTCAGCTCTTAATGATAATGTATCAGAAATAAAAAGTGACCTTTGCAGATCTATGGGAAGATCTGTTTTGATCAACAATGCAAGAATACAAGAGGCCCTGCAGACACAAAAGAGTAATGTATTTTCTCCAGATCTTTTGAGAGTATATCTACAATACTGCAAAATGTTAATGTGGAAGCTTGTTTTGAAATTAACATTCATTCACAGATTGAAACGTGGATATATTGTTTGCATGTTTCTGAACTGTATCCCATGGATCTGTAGCTTTGAGTAATTGGTTAATGTATTTGTACAGAAAGGTCTATAACATCCTTCAGAAAAAAATCCTGTGGCAATTTGCATTACACAGAAGAGTTAACATGCAGATACAAGGAAACAAGCCAATCATAAAGCGGAAAATGCAGTAAACCCTTAAAAGCCAGATGAAAATTATCAGTAGAATAAAAATTAAGTTGAATAGTAAAGGATTTTGTCTGGTGCTTAAAGAACCTAAAAGTCCCAAGGAGATATTTTTGTGAAGATCATTCCAAAAGGAGGATTGCCTCACTACTTGGACAAGGACAGTCTTTATTTTATTTTTGTTAGATTAGAACATCACATAGACAGGTTATATACATACCAGCAATCCCTTTTTTTCCTGTAACAATAATGTTGTGAGATAAATTAAACTGAGATATACCTGAAATAATAGCCCAAAGTTACTCAATGAGCTTCCACAACAGAAGGAGGTTTTGAACCTGGATTTCCCTGGTCCTACGCTAACATAACACCCTTTATTAACTATTTATGTACAAATAGTCATGTAGAATCACAAACTATTATTTGAAAACTGTAGGAAATATACATTTGGCTATATGTTGATTGATTGATCATCATTTTAATTGGATTTTTAGCATTATTTATTGTTTTGTTTTATTGTTGTGAGCCGTCCTGAGCCCTTCGAGAGTAGGGCGGCACATAAATATTATAATAAATAAATAAATAAATAAAGTCATCAATTTAATGTCCTTAATAAGATAAATTGATTTTCTCCATGTCAGTCTGTTCCTAACCTAGTCCTTCAGGTCTTCCAATCACCTATCCCTGTTGTTGTATTTGAGTCCATCCACCTTGCTGCTGGTCATCCTCTTCTCTTTCCTTCTACCTTTCACAGTATAAGGGCCTTGTCAAAAAAGTTAGTTCCTCAATAATGTATAAGTAGAATACTTGAGGTTGATCATTTGTACCTTTAATTGGAACTCTGTATTGATTTTTTCCTTCTTCCTTTGTGTCTCTCCTGTTCAAAGTTTGAAGAGAAATTAAATTACTTGTTCCATCTTCCCCAGTTACTGCCCATCTAAAGGACTTTAACATTGTCATTCCCAGCACGGAAAGCTGATTGGGATGATGAGAACTATAATCCAGGGATCCCAACCCCTGGGCCACAGACCAATATCAGTCCGTGGCGTGCTAGAAAACAGGCTAAACAGCTGGAGATGAGCGGTGGGTGAGCAAGCAAAGTTTCATCATTTGTCACCGCTCCCCAGCATTAACATCACTGCGTCAGCTTCACCTTAGACCATCAGGCATTAGATTCTCATAGGAGCACAAGCTCTCCTATAAAATGTGTGTGTAAGGGATCTAGGTTGCGTGCTACTTCTCCAAATCCAGGGAAAAAATGTCTTTCACAAAACCAGTCCCTCTTCCAAAAAAGGTTGGGGACTGCTGCTGCTATAACCCATATCCAAGGGGTCCCACTTTATGGTGTGGTAGCTGGCCAAATAATTCCTCTGCCTTTTCCCATGAAATACCAACATTGCACGTCTATGTTTTCAGAAGCACTGCACAGCCATAGCTTATGAACTGGGAAAAACCTTAGCAGTAATGGACAGTTCTAACAACACAATGAGCTGTAATTAAGGAAGATTAACTGTGTTTTAGTCTGATGTTTGGATTAATTAATGGAGGTTTGTAGCTACTAATCCAAAATGTGTTTTTTTAAAATAATTCACATGTATCGTTCTATTTTCTATTGTTGTATGCAGATAAAAATGGTTTTGTGTGTACTTGATCAGATAAACAGGAAGAATTTGACAGAAGGTAAGGGCAATGTTTCTCTCTTCTCTTTAGTAGATTGCTGGATTAAGCATCAATGGATGAAAAACTTCACTGCATTACTAAATATTAGAATATTGGAACTGAAATCATAAGGGAGCAGGGATTTCAAGGAAGAAAAAGAATAGGTAGAATGATGCCCCGTGTATTTTAAGATGTTCTATTGTGCAGATTTGCTAGCAATCTTTTGTTGCCAGGATAATTTTTTTTGTGAGCCTAGCAAAGTCAAGAGGAGAACATACATAAGCACATAGGCAAACTAATTATCTTTAGTATATAGACCAATCAGCTTTTCTTTAATATTATTCGGACCATTAAAACTTCACCTGCATTCTGGTCTTTGATATATTTTGATGTTGTGTATATCTTAAAATGGAATGTAATCTTAATATAAAAAAAAAGTAATAAAATAAATAATCAGCAGTTAGTGTGATGAATGAACCCTGTCAATGTCTTAGGTTCTAAAGTTGACGTGAATATGTTTTCTGTAACTCTCACTTTGCTTGAGACATAGCTAATTCAAATCTTGGACCTGCTAAAAACCTGCACGTAGTACCTTATGTTTTGGTTGACAAAAAAGTAGGTTTTTCCTTTTTTGTTTAACAGTTTTATGGCTTTGATATAGAAAATAGTATTATAAAATAGAAAGAAGAAATATAAGGAATACTGCAAACAAAGATGACTACACATAGTAGCATACATGATAATGAAAGTAACAATTAGTCAACAACATATTAAATGTGACAAAGCTGTGGGTTGCAGTAATGCAAATCTGTCTTGCATTACTGGTTCAAATAAGAAGAAGATGCTTCAAGATAGATGGCTCCTAGCACTATCCATCAAAATGTTTTATATGTTGTGTTTTCTGACTTAATAGATTTTTTGCATAGAAAGCAAAAAAACAGGTAATGGCAGGAAAGGGTCATGTGCAAGTTACTAAAATATAATTATTATCTATAGATTTTGTGAATGATGTAAAGCATAATAGGATAAAAACCGCATTTGTAAGAACTGAAATTAAGATAGAATATAGAAAATATTTAGGTGTATAGGACTGAATAATACCCCTCCTTTCCCCAAAAACTTAAAAACATCAAAAATATGTTGGAGTATTGAAACTGTGCTATGGATGAGTAAATTTCCTTTATATGAAGGAAATTGTTTATGACTTCAGTACCTCATGCCAAAAACTTTAGATAAATTTTTGTACCCAAGGGTTCTTACTGTTTGGAAAATTATACCTTACACAACAAAATTATTGCTATTCTAAACAAATTTTCCTTAATATCTGAGCATCTATCTTTTTTTTCCACAACCTATATTATATCTATTACATTATACTAACTCTTAAATTTGAGGTGGTTCAAGATCCTAAAAGGAAGAGGATAACTAATTACCAAGCTCCAAAGCTGAAGAATTATTTTTACCTAGCATGTAAAAATATCAAACATGATTGATTATTTGAGTTGGCATGCCCAATTTAAAAGAGGAAAATCTTACTCAGAAATGCTCTTTTTCTAGCCAAACAGGAACTCAGATGTGATGTTTGACAAAGTGACATGAGGAGAAGAGAAGGGAGTGTTGGCAATTAAATTTTATAACTCTTTAGTAATAAGGAATATTCTTGCTGCTGCAGCAATTTGATTTATGCATTCAGATTCAGCTTGCTGGCTCAAAATTAATTGAGCTGTTTGCTTAGCTTTTTTTTAAGTCAAATCTCTCCTACAATATGACATTAGTTGAGAATTAGAGAGGAGCCGTTCTCTGCACCGTAATAATTGTCAGGTCTGAGAGTTAGCAAGACAAATAGAATCCAAGCTTTGAGAGAAAATAGATGTTTCAGTAGAATACATTTATATTAAGCAACATGATGGAAAGTGAACACTAGAACCTGTCCATTTGTAGGAAATACATTATATGCTTTGAACTCAGATGGTAGCCTGAGAGCTTGATGGCTAGTCGAGGATGTAAATCTTCAGCCATCTCACCATAATCAACAAAGCTGCATGTTCTAATGAGAAAATCCTCTTGAAACTCCAGGATGAAACCGAATCTTGTTTAAAGCAGCTGGATTTTCTTACTATCTGTATGTAAGATTACTGCTGTGATGAGTTTATTGATAGAAAAGGACAGAGCCAGAGAAAATGGAACAGGAGCTCCGCCTTCCCTTCTGGAGTGGAGTGACTAGAATAGTAATAAAGAGATGAAAGAGGTGGGGGGGGGGGAGGTTTAGGGAAAAAAACCCTAATGCTGCAATACAGGAATTTCTTGCCTGCTTGTCTGAGGATTATTATCAAGGTACTGCTATGCCAAGGAATGTTGCAGTTCTGTACTTATAGTTTAGAATTTGTAGCCTTTATTTTAATTAAAAGTAAATTGGAATACATAACTTCTGGATTGGTTGATGGTCCTGCATATTTCAATTCCAACTGGTGCTGATAATTAATAGTACTGCTAGGATTTTACATGTTTATTAAACAAATTTATATGGCTACCCAACTCACACAAAGGCAGCTTACGGCATTAAAAATCCAAAACATCATAACCCCACCCCATCCCCTATCCTACGGCAGCAACAATAACATTGAATCAAGCACTTGATTATCTCCATTTCCATTTGTGGACCCCAGGCCCACTGACAAAACAATGTCTTCAGGCCACTTTTGGTAAAGCAACAGGGTGGGGGGGGGGGGGCAATTGTACCTCAGACGAGATGAGACTTTGGGATTAGATCTCAGGATCAAAATCCAAAATCTCAAATTACCCAGGAAGATGGTAGATGATCAGGGTGGAAATAAAAAAGTCCAGCATCAATATTACAAGGTCCACCAATACTGATGTTGCTTTCCACATAATTTCTTCTTTTCTTTCCATTTAAATTATTATGTCACTGTGCTTTAAACCATGAGGCCAGTAAAATGTTCAATCACTTGTTCCATCAATAATAATAATATTTTGGATAAATCACAATTTATGAGTGGGCAGCCTTACGTATCAATATTCCAATTTTCAGATGTCTATGTTGTATGTATAATATGGGCCAGTGGCATGACCAGCTGTGATTCAGATGCCAAGGAATCTGTTCTGAGAGTGTCAGATGATATGTAGGCACTTAACACCAGAGGCTAATTTGATCAGCAATCATCAAGAGTATCTTCAGTTAGAGGGTGAGGAACAAAAGATGGAGCATAGATCCAGTCCATGAGCAGAACAATGGTGTTCAGCTTGTCTTCTTGCCTGGAAAGGGCATTCCCAATTTTGATTGGCTTCACTGCCATGGGGTTTTCTTAAAAGCCATCACTAACTTGGTTTTTCTCATTCGAAATCTGAAAGCCTGGATTCTCAATCTGAGACTGTGTTCCTCTGGGATCCTAAAACTCTGCCTTTCTGACCCCATATTGGTCCACCCACGCCATCTGAACCTCTGGACTGTGACCTAGGTAGTCTTCTGCCCATTTCTGTAGACTGTGCCCACTTGACATTTGTTGTAGGCTTGCTCGTCAGGGATTTAGGACTTTTTGTTCACTGGGTAACAGTAGCTTGCACATATGCCCTGTGTGCCACTGCCTGAATTTGCATGATTCTGACTAAAGCTTTTTGCAAAATATTCCTGTGTGTGTGTGTGTGTGTGTGTGTGTGTGTGTGTGTGTGTGTGTAGGCACATGCACATATATAACCTGGAGCAGGACAGCTATCATACTCTATCCATCAGGAATTTTCCATTTTTATTCAATTGATGCCACTTGTGCATAGAGTGATAGGATCAACAGTATATCCAAACTGTTGAGGTTTGCCAACAATATTCTCTCTCTGTTCTGATTAAGGCATCAGTGTGTTTGTTCTTTTCTAAATCAAATACTATCACTTTCTGGGGTCCTTGGTACTCTCTGAGCTTGCTTGTTTTCTTGCAGACATTTCATTACCCTTAACTATGTAACATCATCAGTGCTAGTAAGGTGTGCTGTTTGCTGTCAGTTTATATTCTGGTGACTTGCTTGTCTGTCTGTGTGGGTGAGTGGGAGCGATATTAAGGATTCTTTGGTTGGGCTGTTTACTGATGGCTCTTTGACAGTTTCTTGATTGGGGTATTGCTCACTTGATTGTTGGTCTGAAGTTGACCTTGGAGTTAATTTATGCTGATCTGAATGCTGATTACTGGTGAAGAGGTGCTGGAGTCTTTTTTGGGGGTGGGCTGGTTGATTATCTCTTTTGCATAGCCTATAGATGTTGTTAATGTCTATGTGTCTGTTGAAAACAAGCAAGCTCAAAGAGCACTAAGGATCCCTCATTTCAACCTGAGCTACAAATATTCTCCTTTATAGCTACTACCATGTTTTCCTGAAAATAAGACCCTGTCTTATATTTTTTTGAACCCTGAAATAAGTGCTTGGCCTTATTGCCATGTGCTCAAAAGCCCAATTGGGTTTATTATCAGGGGATGTCTTATTTTGGGGGAAACAGGGTATCACTTTCAAAAAAATACATCTCATTTGATTTGATTTGATAGAAATGAAAACTACAGCTAAGCATAATTATCATTGCTGTAAAAGTAAAATTCTTCTATTTTCAGAAATCTTTCTGTAGCAAGGATGGGAAGGACATGTAGCTGGATTCTACCTCTCAAGTCCTGTAGTTTAAACTCAACACCAACTCTGCCCTTTGCCAAACCAGTATAATCCATACTGGAATATATTTAGTCCACTTTAGGGAGAACACAGGAGATAAACAATATAGAGTATAGAGTGAAATTGCCCTTAGTGTAAAATACTTATTCAGATCCATGGAAGTCAACTATTTAAAATACCAAAAGCAAAGTTTCATTTTTAAAATGTGCCATCCAGTTTTGGCAGTGAATTATCTGCATCTTTAGTACACCTTTATCTCAAAGCAAATCTCCTTGATTGCCTTATGATTTAGCAATTCAAAACCATGCAATTGCGAGTAGATAAATAAGTACCACTTCAGCAGGAAGATAACAGCATTATTGTATAAGGTGATGGGAAATGCTTCCTTGATATTGTTTGGGCACTGTTTGGATCAAGCCTTAGCAGAAACAAAAAACAGACTCCTTGTCACAAAAACCCCCCCTCTTTAATTATTTCCTGTGAATTAATGGCATTCATAAACCAAAAAGTCCAGGCAATAGTCCTTCAAAGAGTTAACTGCAGTAACAGACATCAGTTCCTTGCGATAATTGCCAGGCCCTGAGCTCCCAGCCCCAAAACTGCAAATTAAGTTCTGGCAAGCAGTCTCTGAGGCATGAAACATGATGAGCCAAATCTTCAGAAATCCGAACTGTTGTCTCTTATGACCACCACTCCCCTTTCCTTCTATTTATTCCCCAGCCAGGGAGGGGTCATTCAGCATCCACGTGTGCTTTGCTTCCTGAGTCAACTCCTTGTCCTCAGTTGTTCTCCTCTCCTAACAGCTCTGCACATACACGCAACTGGAACAGGCCCAGCTGTTCTTCCTCCCCACATATCTCAGCCTCCGAAGGCAGCCTCAGGTGGCTGGGAAATGTCAGACAGCCCTGGCTCTATCTCTGCGCCCAATGCAGAGCATCCATCAGAGCCTTCCCCAGACTCCAGAGCTGACCCAAGTTCCTCCCCAACCTCCTCATCAGCTGAGTCTGCCACCAGCTCCGCTGGCAACTTGTGGGTCACAACAAGCACTACATTTGGGAAGAAAAAGGAATAGTTGAGAGCTCTCTCTTTGGAACTGTCCTTCCCCCTCATGCAGTTTTTTTTATATATTGTTGCCTTCTGATGGTTTAATTACAACATTCATAATTGCCCAGAAAACAACCACTGTGCTCAGTAGAGATTGTAAGAGCTGCAGTCCAACAAAGTAGAACATACCCTGTTGTAGAGACCTGTTCTAAAGATTCAGTGACTTGGCTCCAACATTGGAAGAAGCTATAACACCATTATTTGCTTTGCTTTGAGTTACCTAAACTGTGTGACATTCTCTCATTCCGATTTAAAAACCATGATTTAATATGTGTGATCCCAGTCTCATTTTGCTAATAAATTGCAGTTCATAATTTATCAAAGTATGAAAACATTGTTAATACCTAAAACATTGGGTAAAATGTTGAAACACTTTCTTATTTGAACTGACTTTAAGGATTTTGATTGACCTTTTGAGTAGAGCATAGGATTTGGGGAGGGGGAGGTGTATTTCATTCTCATATCAAAACTTGAAACTGTGGCCTGAAAGTCCAACTAAATAAGTGGTGTAGCAACAAACAAACAAAAACCCCGCCACATGCTGTGTTGAACCAGAAACTGTCAATTGCTATATTATCAGGTATGGCCAGGTCTTTCCCATGGATATTATGGGGGCTTTATATAGCTAATATCTAAGTAACCACATCAAGTAAGTGCAGAAATACATGTAATAACTACATAGATTGAATCTGAAATTGATCATTTTTAGCACAGACCAAATTAAATGAATGAGATTTAAATGAATCTACTCTACTGTATGTATTCAATTTTAAAAGACGTTTTTAAGCAGTAGATGTAAAATGGTAGGCCCTTTTATTTAAACCCAAACAATTCCAATAATGTATAGACTAGACAGAGAGAAATAAGAGTTATGACATATTTTTAAGCATAAAGCGTATGTGAAGAATAAGACTTTTCAGCAACTTAGTTAGAACCTATACATAAATCAGCAATCTAGGACTTTGAAGAGAAATGCAGGTAGCAAGTGCAAGCGAGAGATCAGAAAAACAGATTAAGAGAGGTAAGATATTGTATCAGGACCAATCTGGGATCAAGAAAATGTGAGCAGCCTTAAGGGTTCCGAGATCATGGACAGATCAGTGAGAATTACAACATACCTCAATAAAATCTCATCTTATCATCTCATTCTTTTTCTATTTCTCCCTTTTCCCAGTACAATGCCCTCCAGATATAGTAGAATGTAATTTATGTCATCTTGTTTTCAATTACCTGTGACCTGGAACACAGTGGCAGAGCATATGTTTTACACAGAGAAAGTCTCAGTTCAGACCATATTCAGTAATGAAGTATACATAAAGATTAACTATGGCTTTGCATGGTTGTAACAAAAAATTAAAAATAATAAACAAATAACTTTAAAAGAAATAATAAAACCAGGATTTAAGATCTACATGAAATTTCTAGGTGATATCCTCCATGGGATATCATCGATACGCTGAAGAATACCCATTTATATATCTCCATCCTGTGTGAATTGAATGATGCAGTAGAGATCCTTTCGTGATTCATGGAAGCTGTAGAAGTCTGAATGGGGAACAGCAAACTTCAGCTGAACCCCAGATAAGACAGAGTGGCTGTGGGTGGGCCTACAGTGGTGATTTTCAAAAATTTTTACTACTGGTTCTGTGGGTGTGGCTTGGTGGGCGTGGCATGGCTTGGTGGGCATGGCAGGAGAAGGATACTGTAAAATCTCCATTCCCACCCCGCTCTAGGGGAAGGTTACTGCAAAATCCCCATTTCCTCCTGAAAAACTGGGACTTGGGAGGCAGAGAATAGATGGGGTCGGGGCCAGTCAGAATTTTTACTACTGGTTCTCTGAACTACTCAAAATTTCTGCTACCGGTTCTCCAGAACTGATCAGAACCTGCTGAAACCCAGCTCTGCTCTGTACCCTGGAGTTCATCATTGCACTAGCCCAGGCAGACCTAATGTGCAAGTGGAGGGGGGGTGTCCTCTTGGACTCACAGCTCCTACTCAAAGAGAAAGGGGTGTCCCTAGCCAGGACATCCTTTGCTCAACTCCACCTTGTGTGCTAATTATGCTCTTTCCCAGATAGGGAGGATCTCCACTGATCACTCATGCGCTGGTCAACTCCCAATTGGATATTGCAATGCATTCTAGATGAGGCTACCATGTAGATTATCCAGAAACATCAGCTGGTGCAGATCCAGAGATATGAACCATACTGGGTGACAGAAGAACATGTGTAACACCCATGCTACACAAACTGCACTGAGTTAGCAGCCTGCTTCCAGATCCAATTCAAGTGTTGGTTAACACCTTAAAGTCCTACATGCAGTGGTGGGATTCAAATAATTTAACAACCGGTTTGCCCAAGGTCAGGTTGGTTGTTGTGGGAGGTGTGGCCCATCCCCATTCTCCTGCTCCCCCACTCATGCAATGGCCAACTTGACCCTGGGTGAACCAGTTGTTAAATTACACATACACACCGCTATCAAAATGGATCCTGAGCTCTGCACTGCAATGGAGAAACGGAAAATGGAGCAGCCGGCACAAGGGAAGGAAGAGGAGCAGAGAGAAGAAAGAGAAAAAGCAGCCTTCTCCTTCCTTTGTGCCGGCTGCTCCCCTGCCCATTTCTTCATTGCAGCACAGTGCAGCACCCAGGATCCATTTTAATTGGGGGAGTAATTTAACAACTGATTTGCCTGAACTGGTGTGAAGTGGCTTAATCCCACCACATGGCATAGGACCAAGTTACCTACAGAACCGGCTTCTCCCAATCTCATTGCCTATTACACTCAATCTGGCAGGGAAGCTACTACAGACCCCGCTAGTCAAAAAAATTCAGCTGGTAGGATCTAGAAGGAGTGCCTTCTCTGCTGCTCCCTCTGCTTTGTAGAACATCCTGCCCCCAGAAATGAGGAAAGCCTCCAATCTCATGGCCTTCCATAAAGAGGTCAAAACTTGTCTCTTCAGCCTTGCATGTGTGGGGATGGAGAGCACAGAGGATCATGCAATCATGGCTAGTCCCTTGAGAGCTTCCCCATCTGTAATATTCCAATGTTAAATGGCCATCATATGATTTCCCCCCCCCACTTTTGTTTTGATGTTCAATGTCATTCTTCTATATTTTTTAAAAAAATTAACCCTAATTTAATTTTTAATGTTAATGTTAATTTTATACATTTTATTTATTAGTTTATTATATTGCAAACTGCCCAGGCCCCTCTTTGAGGGAGATGGGCAGTTTAGAAATATGAAATTGTACATATAGATGCAAACACACTGTTGAGTCGGAGCTTACTTTCAATTATTTATAACATAAATAACATTTATTAAACATTAAATTCTACAGAATACACTATAAAAGCCTGCTCTAATAACATTACAAATATAATTGTACAATTAATGTGAATTATGTAATTTGGAACCATATCATGAAACAAATGTCACATCATGTCATTGATGATGATGTCATTATAGCTATAAGACCCCTCCCTCCTATGGATGCTCGTGCATGCTAACAACAGAGTTCTTGGACTGAGACTGTTCTGTGAACCTACCACTTTGGATCATAAATATAGTTCATGACTTCACAATGGTAAACTAAACCAATCAATGGTTTAATCTGGCATAGAGCCATGATGATGAACCTATGACACGGGCATAGAGCATCTTTTTGTATTCCTGAATCGTGAGTTGCATGACACCTACCTCTTTTTTTAAAAAAAAGAGAGAAAAAGAGAGACAGTCAGTGTAGCATATGGCTTCTCAGTTACTTTTGGTAACCTTCCAAAAATCTTACAAAATGAATCAAATTAAGGACCTTGCTAAATGGCAGTAGAAAGATTGTGAGTTGAATCCCAGGTTGCTGCAATCATGTAATAAGTACAGAAGGACTTATGGGATGGGAAATATTCCTGGTTTTAGTATCGATACCAGTAGTGGGTTTCAAAAAAATTTTACTACTGGTCCTGTGGGCGTGGTTTGGTAGGCATGGCATGGCTCGGTGGGCGTGGCTTGGTGGGCATTGCAGGGGAAGGATACTGTAAAATCTCCATTCCCACCCCACTCCAGGGGAAGGATACTGTAAAAGAGCCTTGGTGGCGCAGCAGATTAAAAGTGCTGTTAACTAGCACCAGCTGCCTGCAATTACTGCAAGTTCGAATCTCACCAGGCTCAAGGTTGACTCAGCCTTCCATCCTTTCGAGGTAGGTAAAATCAGGACCTGGATTGTGGGGGCAATAAGCTGACTTTGTATAAAAAAGAACACCGCTTAGGGGGGGCCGAAAGCCCTACTAAACAGGTATATACAAAAGTATGAAGGCTATTGCTTAACGTACTGTAAGCCGCCCTGAGTCTCCGGAGAAGGGCGACATAAAAATCGAACCAATAAATAAATAAACAAATAAATAAATAAAATCTCCATTCCCTCCTCAATCCAGGAGAAGGTTACTGCAAAATCCCCATTTCCTCCCAATCAGCTGGGACTTGGGAGGCAGAGAATAGATGGAGGTGGGGCAGGGGTGAGTTCTACTTATCTTTACTACTGGTTTTACAACGGGGCTGCGCACAAGCGCAGAAGCTTCTGCGCATGTGCAGAAGCATTTTTATGATGTCAGGGTCAGTGGGCGGAGCCTCCGCCGGTTTTACTACCAGTTCTATAGAACCGGTGCGAACCGGGGGCAACCCACCACTGGGGCGGGGCCAGTCAGAATTTTTACTACCAGTTCTCCAAACTACTCAAAATTCCTGCTACCGGTTCTCCAGAACTGGTCAGAACCTGCTGAAACCCATCTCTGATCAATACCAATCTGCTTATGAGCAACCCAGAGATGGGTGGTTATAATTAATTGAAATAATAAATATATAAATATAAATACTATGCTAAGTAAAGGAAATTATAGTTCTCTGACCTGCTGATTAGTTTCTAATAATGAAACCCAAAGTGCTTCTTTTCTCAGCTGAGTTTCCATGTACTATTAGAAAGATATTATAAATATATATATATTTGGGGAAATAAGGAAATATGGAAGGGACCTGCAGGAGGATGTGAATGGTATTGTTATCTTTAACTCCATCAGTTTTTGGCTACAATGTAGAAATTATTTGCCCTTGCTTTTTTTCTGCATTTTTAAATTTCCAGCATAAAATCCTGACATTTACTAGTAGACTCCCATCCAAATATTAGTCAGGTCCAACTCTGCTTAGCTTCCAACTCTAGACAAATCTGAGAAGATACTGCCATCTGTTGAGACAGAAAAGAACAGTTGTTGTTTTTAATGGACCTTCTTATAGAGAATCACCTCATAATTGGCAACTGTTCTACAAGGTATGGTGAGTCTCCATAGGCAGAGAGCATTCTTCATTGCAACCTGTTATATCCTGCATTGGTTGACCACAAAGAAAATAGAAATTAGCATTCTCATCTTTTATGAGGCTTTATGTGTACATATGTAAATGTATACATATTCATATTTGCATATGTAAATATAAACATACCATTCCATATTCCTTGCGGTAACAGCAGTTTATATCAGTAATGTAAACCTGATGTTATTTTGTCAATTCCCAGACCTAGAATCTAGTTGAGTTCAGCACAGTAGTTAAGAAGGTTTCCTTGCTTGGGATTTGTGTGATGTAGGATCCTAGTCATCATTATATATAATATATGAATGCCACTATAAATATAAACTGTACAGAGCACCGTATCCACAATTGAAGTAAATTGTTTCCTTGTTGCCTGCTCTGCCTTGGTTTATGCAACATACTAAACCAAAATGTGATTTGTATCTCTCATAAGAATATAAGTGCTGTGTCCTTCTGATTCAATAACTTTTAACTGACTCCTGAATAGGAGACCCTTTTTTCTCTAAGGAAGATATTACAACTTTAACTGAGATATGACTAACAGAAATTTGGCACGTATTTCACTCATGCTTGAAAATCCACTATTAACGCGTGGAAAAACATCTCAAATAAACCACTATCACCAGAGTTTTCAAGTTGTCACACCAGATGGTACAGAATTCACATATTCAGGTGTGGGTCATTGAATGATGACATTTCAAACTGTATACAACCATGTGTGGATCCATTCAAATCTCATGTGAAAACAAGTCAAAGTCATCTTTCTATTAATGAGGCAGCCAGAGACAATAGTCTTTCTCTGAGAAATGTTGACTCTTTCTCTGCCAAGGCAGAAAAATATCATCTCCAGAGGGGCAATACAGCTCCATTACCAGGAAGAAGCTCCCCCGGGGAATTGATGAGCGGGCAAAGGCCTGCCTTCTCTTTCCCTGCCTTCCTCTTTCAGAGAAGAAACAGATGTAGAGTAACTTTCTCTAATTTTCCATCATGGGAGGAGAAGGCAATTAAAGATTGCTTTTCACAGAGGCAGTAAGAATTGGGTCTGGGGTTCTGTCATTTCAAGCTGCTACAGGACTTGTACAGTTGAATACTCCTACATATAATAAACTAGCTGATAACCCAGCGTTGCCCAGCTATTTATTTATCCCAAGCCTATATTAGACAGAAAGAGCAACTTCACCCTGAGCCCTGATTTCAGTGTGAATTAAATTAGTTAAAAATGTTTTCCCGGTGCACCCAGAAGCATCAAGTAAAATGATACCATCTTCTTGTCTTGCTAGCTGATCCATGATAATTTGATATGCTTTTTTCTGATCTTGATTTAGAAGTGGCTTCTTGACCACGATATATGCACTAAGCTGTTCGACGTTATAGTTCTTTTTTCATATGTAAGCTGCATGAAGTACGTCATGTCAGTCTCATAGTGGTGCAGGCAGGCCGAGTTGCAGTAATGTTTTATTGATCATGGCCATACATTTTTCCTCAAGAATAAGCAAAGCCTTGTTGAAAGTGTCCGGACCAAATGTAATTGGATTTTTCCCCTTACCAGAGGGAGCCCCCTTGTGGAGTACTGTGAAGCCATTACCATGGCAACTCCATTGTTCTGTACAGTAGAAGCCATTTTAAGGCAGTCCAGTAGAAGCCATTTTAAGGCACAACAGGCTGTATCTTAACCGAACACACACTCTGAGGGGAGTTAGGGGTGCCTTACCCCCACAGTATTTCTTTCAAGAGAGTAAGTCATCTGTGTACCAAATTTGGTTGAAATTGCTCAAGGCATTCCAGAGTTATGCTGGAACATACACACACACAGCCATTTTTATATATATAGATAGATGCATAAAAATAATGTAAAAAGGGAGAAAATGGCAGACTTAGCTATGGTAATATGCATCAATGTCAAAAATAATTTTGTATTTAAAGAACAAATCTGATACATGTAAGTTTGACTTACAATCTGTTGCTTAGCAACCACCCAAAGTTCCGACAGACTCCTCCCCAAAGGTACTTACAACCCAGTTCCAATGGCTACCCACACCAGTGATCACGTGACTGCAACTGGCCCATATTTATGGCCCATCTGCAGTGTCCCCTGGTCGGGTGATTTCATTTTACAATGCTTTTGCCAAATAGTGAACAATGGGTTCACTTACCATCGCAGCAGTTACTTTACAATCACGTTCATCATTTTACAACTACTTAATGATCACCACATAAATTTATCTGGTCATGTGGTGGCTCGCTTTATGACTGTCACAACTTTCAACTGTAGTAGGAATATAAAGGATTACCGTATATACTTGTGTATAAGCCGACCCGCATATAAGCGACCCCCCCCCAATTTTACCCCCCAAAACTGGGAAAACTTGTTGACTCGCGTATAAGCTGGGGGTGGAAAATGCAGCGACTACTGGTAAATTTCAAAATAAAAAAAGACTGGTCAAAAGTGCGAGGACCTGTCAGAAATCACTTTTTTCAGCCCTCTGGGTAGTCCTTTTGTGCATATGGACTACTCAGAGGGCTGAAAAAGTAATTTTTGACTGGTCCTCGCACTTGTGACCAGTCCTCGAACTTACGACTGTCCTCACATTATCACCATGGTGAAGAGAAGCAGTTGTGAAATGAGTGACATGGTTTTAAGAATGCTGCACGGGCATAAATGTGAGGATGGTCATAAGTGTGAGGACCACTCAAAAATAACTTTTTCAGCCCTCTGAGTAGTCCATGTGCACAAAAGGACTACTCAAAGGGCTGAAAAAAATGATTTCTGACAGGTCCTCGCACTTTTGACCGGTCTTCACACTTATGACTGGTCATCATTTATGCCCATTGTAGCATTCTTAAAAACGGTGTCACTCATTTCACAACTGCTTCTCTTCACCATGGTGACAAGATAGGGCCAAAATGTAAAATGTGAGGACAGTCGTAAGTTCAAGGACTGGTCACAAGTGCGAGGACCAGTCAAAAATAACTTTTTCAGCCCTCTGAGTAGTCCATGTGCATAAAAGGAGTCCATGTGCATAAAAGGAGAGGGAGGAAGAGAGGAGGAGGAGAAGAAAGGAAGAGGAAGTAGGGAGGAGAAGAAGGGGGGGAAGAGAAAGTAAGAAGGAAAGAAAAGAGGTGGTAGGTTTGAGGAGAAAGATTGCTGTACAATAAAAAAGATGAAAGGGAAGAAAACCAACTCCAAACACATATAAAGATATTAAGATAAAGAATGAATTGTTAAACTTAAGAATAAAAGAGAACAAATTTGAATAAATAGCAATAATTAGAAACACACATACAAACATACAATGTATTTTCTTTGAACAGAATATTTGGCCGGTTCACAAATTTAAACAGTGTTTAGTCATTTCATTTAAATTTACAATTTCTATATTTCCTTTTTGCCATATTTATTCCTCATCTATTTTTTAAAAAACCAATATTACCCTTCATCCTCATCTCTAATCTTAATCAAATTCAATTTTTCACTTCTATTCTATATTATACCCCTTCCCATTGTCATCTATTTTTATATCAATCCTCACATTGCTTAATTATGTAATATTACAGTTGTTTAATACAAATTCAACATTTTAATATAAATCAATTAGTTATATAACTATCTTTTTTGTATATTAATCAATATGAACATGAATATTCCAATTATTTCCATGCAATCCAATTTCTTAAAAATCAATTAATTATATTTACCAATAATAATAAACCAAATAATTTCCCCCAATATTCTTCCAAACCACAACTTAACCATTTCTGCTTTCAACACAATATACAATTAATAATATCTCAATTATTACAATTCCCTATTTAAATAGAGCTTTTTTTCTTTTGTGTTTTAAAATCTTGAACTCCCCTCTTTGCCATTTGTCATAAATTTCCCATTGTTTGCACCAACCTTTTTTGATGAGGAAATAGAAAAGAAATCTGCCTTAGCAAACAGCAAAGCCAACAAGCTGTTTTACTTTCGCTTTTGGTTTCAGCAGAAGGAGAAAAAAAAATGTGCTCTTTGCAGCAGGCACCTTTTTGCAGCCGCACCGATCTTCTCATTTGTTTTCTTTTAACCCTGATCAGCTGTAGGGGGGGCCTTTGAAGCCCCACGGCAAGAATTTAAAGTTTTTTTTTTCCTCTAGCCATCAGCTGGAACTCAGGAGGTAGTCCCAATAGATTGGGAGTGGGCGGGGTAAGCAAACCCCATTCTCCCGCTGTTTCCTAGCTTGCAGGGAAAAAGTCTTTTTTTTCGTGACCCGCATATAAGCCTAGGGGGCGTTTTTCAGCCTGAAAAACGGGCTGAAAAACTCAGCTTATACGCGAGTATATACGGTACCTTTATGCAATTAAATTCAACTTGGAAGCCATTTGTGGTCTATAATCCTGCATATGGATTGGTATCACAACCGAAATGTGAGTTTCTCTTAAAATATTACATGATGCCTAATTTATTGTATTGAGGATAGCTTTCTCAAATCAATAATTAGCAAAGATAGCAAGAATGTATATACAGCATGTGTGTATGTACATATGTAGTGTTTGTTTGTTTGGAAATTTTCTATAGCCACTTACTCGCTCACAGCCACTATAGCGGCTTACGAACAATAAAAACACAATATAGAAAATAGCATAAAATAAAAATAAAAAAACAATAAACCTCTACCCAACCACTCCAGCGACAACACACAGTCAAATGCGCCATGTCTAAGATGTATAAGAATTATCAATTACAATGAAAAATTATTAAAAGTTTTTACATAACCATTTATTCTAATAGATCATTCTTAGTATATTGATTACATTTTTAATTGTTGCTTTGTTTTCAGAAATACTTAACATAAATTTAAGGCTATCTTTTCATTAATGATACTTTGAGAAAAAAATTGTAATTTCACAAAAATAAAAAAAAATAAAAACCCGTCTTTTTATTTCTTCTTTCCTTCCCATTTATTTATTTCTTTTTTCCCCCCATGGTTGTGTAAGAAGAAAATAAAAAAAGATTGTACTTGACATGCTTGATTAGACTCTTCTTTTCAAGTGCAGAGACATTTGGTTACAAGATGTTTTTTCAGTCAAGTAGCATCCTGAAGTGGAACACTCAAACCCCTGATGTAGTACCTCAGTGAAAACTAGGATTATGAAGTTTCTGTCCTTTGGACAACTGCATTATTCTTTTTTTTAATCTGCAGGAATAGGTAACTTGAGAGTCCACACTATATACACCTCCCAAATTCTCGTAACCACAGATTAAGTTTAAGTTAATTTAAGTTTACTTATTTGTCACGCATATATAACATTACAGTAAAAAGTATAAACATAATTTGAATACATGAAAAGAGTAAGTAAAAAGGAATTTTAGGGCAGGAATGGTAGGCACGCTGATGCACTTATGCACACCCCTTACAAACCTCTTAGGAATGGGGTGAGGTCAACAGTAGACAGTTTAAGGTTAAAGTTTTGGGGGTTTGGGGAAGAAACTACAGTCAGGTAGTGCATTCCAGGCATTGATCACTCTGTTACTGAAGTCATATTTTCTGCAATCGAGTTTGGAGCAGTTTACCTTGAGTTTGTATCTATTATTTGCTCATGTTGTGGTTGAAGCAGAAGTAGTCATTGACAGGAAGGACATTGTGGCAGATAATTTTATGTACTATGCTTAGGTCAGATTGAAGTCGGCGTAGTTCTAGGTTGTCTAAGCCCAAAATTTGTCAAAAATTTCTGTCATGACTTTCCACAGAAGTATAAGAAAGTAAGGTAGATGTGGTATGTGGGAATTAATATAGCTTTGAAACAATTCCTACCTGCAAAACAGAAATAATTAAAATATATATAATTAATGCATTAATAGTTCTCTTTTTATTTTCATCATCACTTCATTTATTGCAGCCTTATATGTGGTCATTATTATCAAATATTATCAAATGAATGCCTGCCGAAAGAATAGGATATTGAACAATAATATTGTTTTATTATACATTTTTTATTATTGTATAATATAGCAAAGAGCTGAGGTGGCGCAGTGGTTAGAGTGCAGTATTGCAGGCTACTTCAGCTGACTACTAGCTGCAGTTCAGCAGTTCAAATCTCACCGGCTCAGGGTTGATTCAGCCTTCAATAATAATAATAATAATAATAATAATAATAATAATAATAATAATAA
>WNWU01013589.1:2369960-2384550 GCA_012654045.1 Ptyas mucosa | reverse complement strand
AATAATAATAATAATAATAATAATAATAATAATAATAATAATAATAATAAAAAATAATAATAATTTTAGTTATATACAGCCCTCCTCCCGAAGGACTCGGGGTGGTGTACAGCCAATTAAAACATAAATATACAGTATCAGAGTTAAAATTCATTAAATAGTTTTGGCCGAATTTTAAAACCCAAAGTTAAAACCCGATTTAAAATCATTCAATTAGATAGCCCTGCCTGTCGGAACAGTAGGGTCTTAAGGGCACAGCAAAAGACCCGGAGATCAGAGATGTTACGAATATCTGGGGGCAATTCATTCCAAAGGGCAGGGGCTCCAACAGAGAAGGCTCTCCTCCTGGGTGTCGCCAGCCGGCATAACTTGGCCGACAGCACCCTGAGGAGTCCCTCTCTATGGGAGCGAACTGGTCAGTGGAAGGCTGTTGGTGGCAGAAGGCGGTCCCGTAGATATCCTGGTCCTATGCCATGGAGCGTTTTAAAGGTGGTGACCAACACCTTGAATTGCACTTGGAAGACCACTGGGAGCCAGTGCAGCTCGCACAGGAAAGGTGTTACATGGGTGTAATGAGGTACGCCCATAACTACCCGCACAGCCGCATTCTGGACCAGTTGGAGCCTCCGAGTGCTCTTCAAGGGGAGCCCCATGTAGAGACAGTAGTACAGATGGGAGGTGACGAGAGCGTGAGTGACTGTGCGCAAGGCATCCCGGTCCAGAAAGGGATGCAACTGGCAGATCAGGCGAACCTGATAGAAAGCCCCCCTGGCCACGGCCATCATGTGCTCTTCTAAAGACAGCCATGAGTCCAGGAGGACGCCCAGATTGCAAGCCCTCTCTGTGTGGGGCAAAGATTCACCCCCAATAGTCAGCGATGGCACCAGCTGACTATACTGGGACGCCGGAAGCCACAGCCACTCGGTCTTGGAAGGGTTGAGCTTGAGCCTATTTCTCCCCATCCAGACCCGCACGGCCTCCAGGCAGTGGGACATCACATCAAAGGCATCATTGGGGTGGTTTGGGGTGGAGATGTACAGCTGGGTGTCATCAGCGTACTGGTGGACTCTCACCCCAAAACCACGGATGATCTCACCCAGCGGCTTCATATAAATGTTGAATAGAAGGGGTGAGAGGACCGATCCCTGCGGCACCCCCCAAGCAAGGTGCCTCGAGGTCGATCTCTGCCCCCCTGCCAACACAAACTGCGAGTGGTCAGAGAGGTAGGAGGAGAACCACCGTAGCACTGTGCCTCCAATTCCTAATCCCCTCAACCGCTGCAGCATGATACCATGGTCGATGGTATCAAAAGCCGCTGAGAGATCTAATAGGACCAGGACAGAGGAGCAACCCCTGTCCCGAGGCCTCTAGAGATCATCAACCAACACGACCAATGCCGTTTCTGCGCTGTACCCCTGCCTGAAGCCTGACTGGTACGGGTCTAGATACACAGCTTCCTCCAGGTACCGGGGTAGTTGTCATGCCACCACACTCTCAACAACCTTCGCCACAAAACGAAGGTTGGAGACCGGATGATAATTTACTAATACAGCCAGGTCCAGGGATGGCTTCTTGAGGGGGGGCCTCACCACCGCCTCTTTCAAGGCAGCGGGAAAGGCACCCTTACTCAAGGAAGCATTTATAATCCCCTGGAGCCAGCCTCGTGTAACCTCTCAGGAAGCCAGTACCAACCAGGAGGGACACGGGTCCAATAAACATGTGGCAGCACTAAGCCTACCCAGAATCCTGTCCACGTCCTCGGGAGCCACAGGGTCCAACTCTTCCCAGATAATATTCTCAAGACTCTCTCCCGTCTCCCTCCCCAGACTCATCCAGTTGGAGTCCAAGCCTTCCCGAATCTGAGTGACTTTATCATGCAGGAACTGTACAAAATCCTCAGCTCGACCCTGCAAGGGATCTTCCCGCACTCCCACCCAAAGGAGGGAGTGGGTCACCCTAAACAGAGCGGCTGGGCAGTTCTCTGCAGATGTGATAAGAGCGGAAAAAAGAGATTTTGCCACTTTTATCGCCACTAGGTAGGTCTTGATATAAGATCTCACCTGTGTCCGGTCAGATTCGGATTCACTAGTCCTCCAGACACTCTCTAGGTGTCTTTTCTGATGCTTCATCTCTCTCAGCTCCTTGGAGAACCAAGGAGCCAGTTGAGGTCGGCATTGGGTCAGAGGCTGCAAAGGCATGACGTGGTCCAAAGCCCCTACGGCCGCACTATCCCAGGCAGCCACCAGGTCTTCAGTCGAGTCGTGTGCCAGAGTCTCCGGAAACGGCCCAAGCTCCATCTGGAACCTTTCAGGATCCATCAGGTGCCTGGGACAGAACCATCTAGTCAGTTCCGTCTCCCTGCAGCGGAGGGAAGTGGCTTGAAAGTCTAAGTGAAGGAGCGAATGATCTGTCCATGACAAGGGTTTAATGTCTAGGTCCCCTCTACCAAGATCATTCAGCCACTGACCAGAGATGAAAATCAAGTCCAGAGTGTGTCCCCCTGTGTGAGTGGGGCCTTGCACTAATTGGGCCAGGTCCATGGCCATCATGGAAGCCATGAACTCCTGAGCCAACTCTGACGTGTCACCGACGGATGGCAGATTGAAATCCCCCATAACAATAAGTCTGGGGGTATCAACTGCCACCCTGGCTATCACATCGAGTAGCTCAGGCAGCGCTGCTGCCACATGGCAGAGAGCCAGGTACATAGTCAGCAAACCCATCTGCACCCTCCAACCCCACTTCACAAAAAGGGACTCACATCCGGCTATCTGAGGGACAGTGGCCTCCCTTGGACAAAGACTTTTTCTAATAATTGCTGCTACCCCCCCCACCCCTCCCCTGAGCCCTTGGCTGATGAAATGCACGGAAGCCTGGAGGGCACATTTCAATGAGAGGAACCCCCCCTCCTGGCCCAGCCAGGTCTCCGTAATCCCCGCCAGGTCTGCACCCCCCTCTATAATAAGATCACAAATGAGGAGGGCTTTATTAATTACCAACCTGGCATTACATAATATCAGCCGAGGACCCAGGGCCTGAGACTCTGTGCAATCCAGGACACGAGCCATGCTATAGGGATTGGAGTGCGCAATCGCTCGAAGACAGCACGTGCGCACCCCCAAAACCTGATATGGCCCCCTGCGTCTGCCATACCTGCCCCTCCTACTTATCACATTGATAGAACTGCCCTTCTTTTTGCCACCCAGCACCCCAGTTAGGTTACCCTTCTCACCTCCTCTGCTGTGCCCAACCAACCCATCACCCAGCACAGTGGCTATATAAACCCCCACCCGGTCCATCTCTACAGCCCCCTCCCTCCCTCCCGGGTCCTCTTAAAAACGTCCCTGCTACTCTTTTTTTAAAAACCCTCTTTTTCACATGCCACCTCTCTGGGTCCCAAAATCCATCATTGAGGTAGGCCCTCGATAATGTAGAGGGCCACGTCTGTGAGAGGGGGGCATCTCGCAGTGCAATTAGCTCAACCGCCAAATACATCCACTAAAAAGACCAAGTGGAACTGGAGTCCGGGTGGGGTCCAATAAAGTTCTATAATAAAGATGGTAAGAGAGATGGTAGAACCATGTGGGAAGAACAGCTGGCCTCCACTGTTCTCTCACCCCAGTGGGAGGAGTCCCAGGCCTTTGAGCACCTCTGCAGGAACAATGTCCCAATCACCCTCTCACGGTGATAGTCAGATGGTCATAATTTGGAGGATTTGTTGGTCCGCCTCCAGTCTTTTTTTTTTAATTTGATTTATATGCCGCCCTTCTCCGGAGACTCAGGGCGGCTTACAATGTGTTAAGCAATAGCTTTCATACTTTTGTATATTTATACAAAGTCAGCTTATTGCCCCCACAAACTGGGTCCTCAATTTACCTACCTTAGAAAGGATGGAAGGCTGAGTCAACCTTGAGCCTTGGTGAGATTCGAACCTGCAATAATTGCAGGCAGCTGATGTTAATAACAGGGTGCTTTAGACCACTGTACTATCCAAGGCTCTTACAGCAGTCTTATAGCAGTAACCAGTGCCCAAAGGCCATCTCCCTCAGCACCCACACGTCCACATGTCCAGATCAACTTGGTGTATGGGCAATAAGAATGGAATAATAGAATGGAATAAAATAATAGTTTATAGAGACAAGTCGATGATAATCCATGGGCGGGGGATGTTCCGCACCGGGAATAAATCCCCAGTAATACAATCCATGGGCAGCATCTAAGAAATCCAAACCAGGCTGAAAAAAGAAGGGGGGAGAGAGATGCCGCCCAAGGCAGCCAGTCCACAGGCCCGCCTCCTGCAATTCCCTCACCAGAAATTTAATAATCCCCTCAGCCATAGCTGCAGCCTCCAAGTCCCCGATCTCATTGGTGGTTTGTTAACCTCTGCTTGGCTGCAGGGCATGTTAGACGTTGCCTTTTGTCCCCTCCACCAACATTGCTCTTCCAAGCCAGCCAGGCTCCTAGAGCGGTCGCCATTTCGTCGGGGGTACCCTCCCCCACCGCCGGCAAACATCCAGGTCTCCAGTGCACCCCCCGGTATCCACGGAACCTCCGCAGCTCCCTGAGGTAATCCTGGACCGGGTAAAGATCTTCAGGCCGGCCTCGTCCCACCGACAATTTAGCTGCCTGCTCTGTTCGGCTGTCGGCATTACCGTTGCCGCCCCCAATGCAGGAAACGCTGGAGCGGCTGGCCGTTGGTGCCTCCAATTCTACAGCACTCAGTCTCTGTCAATTCTCCTCAGCCAAGTTGTTCCGGAGGGCAAGAACTCTCCCTCTCCTGGCTGAGGGAGAGTTCCCATCACCGGGGATTCAGGCTGAGGATTAAAAACAGCCCCTATGGACCCCAAAATACTCAAAACCGCTCCGTGGTCAATTGCGGATTCAGGGTGGCGGCGCCACCTTGCGCATGCTCAAATCTGGGATGCTTTCCATCCTTCCAAGGTGTGTAAAATGAGGACCCAGATTGTTGGGGGCAATATGCTGACTCTCTAAACTGCTTAGAGAGGGCTGGAAAGCACTGTGAAGCTGTATATAAGTCTAAGTACTATTGCTATTGCTATACAAAGGGAATACAAAAATAAATAGTAGAGAAATTCAGGAACGGAAAGAGGAAATAGATAGTGGGGGAAAGCAAGGGGAAAAAGAAAAATAAAGGCATTCATTTCTGACTCCTATGGTGCAGTAGAATAAGGCATTAACATCTAACTTTTATATAGTAGTATAAACTAGTCATTTCTATAACAACAAATCTATCTAATCAGTAAACCCAAAATAAAAGTTTCATTTTTTTCCCACCTCAAGCACAAACTCTGGAAGCAGTTTCCAAGTAGAAATAAAGGTATTTGTATTTTTTAAAAAATCAAAACAGTCAATTTAGCCATCTCTGCTAATTCCATAAGTTTTTGCAGCCATTCATCCATTGTGAGGATCGAAGTGTCCTTCCGTTTCTGTGCAGAAAGTAGTCTTGCTCCTGATAATTTATATAACATCAAAGTTCCAACATTTTTTCCAAGTTTTTTTTCATTAAACTCAGAACAATATTTAAAAAAAAACAGATTTGCTTATTATTTTGCTGCAGGCTGTTATTTACTGTTAGCTTGTTTGTCTGAGTTGGTAGTACCTTCATTGGGATATTATTTTGAATATGGCTCTAATGTTAATCTCAGTGTTAACCTATGATAATTTGGGTATTAATTGCTGACAAGAAGGTGTTTTGGTTTTCTTGTTTCCTTTTTGCCTTTTTGATCGTCTCTTTTGGATGATGTGTAGATGTTGCTTATCTCTATGTTCCTGTTGATGACCAATTTGTCTGAATTTCAGGACTCCAGGAATTCTCTAGAATTTGTGGACTTGGTTTGGTCTAGGACAGTGATGGCTAACCTTTTTGCCGTCGCGTGCCAAAAGCGGGGGTCGCGGGGGGGTCACGGGTGCGGGTGCCCACATCTATAATTCAATGCACCCTGCCCTCCCACATGTGACCCCCCACTTCCCCCTGCTTTTGGCACGTGATGGCACAGTGGGCCCGGTAGGCCTGTTTTTCCCCCTTCCCAGGCTCCAGAGGCTTTCTAGGAGGCTGGGGAGGGCAAAAACAGCCTTCCCCATCCCCCCCGGAGGCCATCTGTAGGCCGGAGACAGCCAGTTTCCTGACTTCCGGTGGGACCGGAAGGCCTGAAAATCAGTTGGCTGGTGTGCATATGTGCGCTGGAGCTAAGCTAGGGCAACACTCACGTGCCCACCAATATGGCTCCACGTGCCACCTGTGGCACCCGTGCCATAGGTCGCCATCACGGGTCTAGGATATTCATAATTTCCTTGTTGAAACTATGGTCAAGTATGTCCATGTGCTCTGAAATTAAGGAATTTTTATCATGTCTTCTAAACTGCTAGTTGGTGTTCATGGATTAGCTTTCTTGTTTTTCAATTCAGATTATGTCCAGTTAATAATTCTAGCACATATCATATAAGGCATAAACTAGTATTAACATCTCTGATGGTATTTCCACCACTCATTCAATGAAAAATTGAAAAAAAACAGCAAATTATTTCATTATTTGGATGTATTCTTTGCTAATCACTGACCATTGCCTGGGCAAGTCCCTGCAGTCTTTCTGACCAAGATTTCAGAAATAGTTTATTTAGTCTGATTATAATTATTTTGTTTTGTGGAAAACAAAGGTATAGTTTCAAGGGGGGAGGGGGGGATTATGAATGGACAGACATTTTGCACATTTCTTCATGTTTTTTTAAAAAAAGAAATTTGGTTTAATAAATTTTACAGCAATATTCTAGAAAGTCTGTTTGTATCCTGTTCCTATCGAGACATGCAATTTTGTAGTCTAAATCTATCTAATTACTTGTGAATATGCAGAAAGAAAGGCAAGAATGTTTTTATTACAGGCTTTTCTCCAGAGCACAAGTTGTGCTCTTTCTGTGTTGTAATAATAAGGAATTTGTAGGATGATTGGATGATAATGATTTTTAGAATGAGAGGGATGAAAGGAGTAAATACGAACATTCAGGTTTCAAACAGCCTCTCTCAGTTTAATTTTATACCTTTATAATTCCAGTCACCTGCTGCCTCACAGTGGACACTAGTGGTACTATCATTTTGTTACTTGAAAATTCTGAAAAAGAAAATCAAGCTCTTAATCATTATCTTTATAGTAGTTTTTTAAAAATGAAAGTGAACGCATTATTTGCATTCTTTAATGATAGCTGATAACAAGCTTTTTAATCACCTAAAACAGTTCTGCTCATGTAAAGCAATCATGCTAGGGATGTAATAATATACTATACAATACATTACTGAAAATCAGGTCAAATTCTGAGTAGATTGTAGCAGATAACACTTGGAATATTGCATCCGGTTTTGGTTGCCACAACATAAAAAAGATGTTGAGACACTAGAAAGAATGCAGAGAAGAGCAACAAAGATGATTAGGAGACTGGAGACTAAAACATATGAAGAACGGTTGCAGGAATTGGGTATGTTTAGTTTAATGAAAAGAAGGACTGGGGAGAACTGGGGATGAGATGATAGCAGTGTTCCAATATTTGAGGGACTGCCATAAAGAAGAGGGGTCAACCTATTCTCCAAAGTACCTGAAGGCAGAACAAGAAACAATGGAAAGAAACTAATCAAGGAGAGAACCAACCTAGAACTAAGGAGAAATTTCCTGACAGTTAGAAAAATTAATCAATGGAATAATTTGTCTCCAGAAGATGTGGGTGCCCAACACCTGAGGTTTTTAAAAAGAGACTGGACAACCATTTGTCTGAAATGGTATAGGGTTAACTGCTTAGCAGGGGGTTGGACTAAAAGACTTCCAAGATCACTTCCAGCTCTGTTATTCTGTTATCTGTTCTGGTATATAATAGGTTTCAAATAGACCTAACTTTAGAGATATCACATTCAGACTAAAAAAAAAGGCTATCAAAAAAATGAAAGAAATTTGCTGCTATCTTGTTGTGATTCAATTTTTCCAGAGTAGATGCAATAACACTACCTAATAGTAAGTGGGATTTAGATGAACCCATGGTTAATGTGGTAACTGGCCCTAGATAATTCGTGGTTAAGACAGTATTTTAAAGGAGACTATTCAAGGATCAGTTTAAATATATTCAATTGGTGTTCTCTGCATCATAGACTCTTGACATATCATTAGTCAATCATTACTTTTAAACTCCAAACAAAGATATGAGAATGTGGTACAGCCACAGAGTAGTGTCCCTCAAATCCCAGCATTTCTTTTTCCCATTATTGTTACACACATACAAACAAACATATTTTTATGAACACATGTGCATAATGGGAACATAGAACAGTTCAAAGGGTGACCATACATTTTATTTCACTTCATTGAGGGAAAATATGGTAAAATCATGCTGGCCGGTCCCCCACAAAGATGCTGGGATATCATGGTGTCCTCTTTTGAAATCTTAGACAGCCACCGTCTTGAATCATTTTAATCAGATGCTCTAAATAATAATTTCCAAGTTAAGATAATCCAAGATGGCAGGAAGCTTTTCAGATCTTGATAATATGCTAAATCTGTAATATCAATTAAAGTGATACAGTAGGAAGGAGGTGTAAAATAACACTGTTGTATAGCCTTGCTGAGTTTTCCAACAAAGCATTTAATCAAGATAGCCAAGATTTACTGTCCAAGCCAGGACTGCTACCAGTGGAGATTTTAAGAAAGTTTGGAATCTCTTCTTCAAGTTGACTTCCTCCTGTGATTTGCTGAGAACAATTCTTAAAGTACCTGTTGTTATTTTTGTAGTGTTATTCTTTTCTATAGTTAGGAGTTGGGGAATGTACAAGGAAATTTCTTACTGAAGACACTGTTAGGAATCTTTCTCAAGTGGAATAATCTATAAGTCATCACCTGATCCCTTAAACCAAAGATAATTACATATTTTATGGCCTTAAAAGACCAACTTCCATTGAAGTAGTACCTGCTCAGGTACCAGAAGTTTCTCTGGGATAAAAAAAAAATTGAAATCAAAATTCATTTGTTTGAGAACTTGGGGAAGAATGCTTGAAAAAATATATGTGTATAATAGCTCTTTCTTTAAAGCTCCTAGTTGACTAAGTAAGACAGGAGAAAAAAAGAACAGGGAAAGGACAGAAAGTGAAGTATTAAAATGCTGAGAAAGTTAATGAGAAGGGCAGCCAAATCAGAGGAGCTGGCATATGAAGACTGACCACCAGGCTAAGGAGATGACAACCTGTTGTAACTAGCCTCAGGCTAGTTAATATAAGCATTAAATCCTCTACATATAGAAAAATAATTCTCCTGCATGGGAAAATTTAAAATGTAGGATTTGTTGTTATTATTAAACTAATCAAATGCTCTATTCAGTAATGCATACCAAATAAAAAATGTACATTAATTCTTAATTTGGAGGATGGGGATATTATTCTTTCATGAGTCTTCCCTCCGAAAGAGTTACAATTGGCTGCCATCAGTCAAGTTAACTGCTCCACATTGTTTGTCCAGCTGAGGGGCTGTAAAGGGTTCCTCCCCTCCACTCAGATCTAGCAAAAATCAAAGAGGAAATGCTTTGATTTTCTTGATCAAAGCTGAAAAGCAGAGAATCTAAACTCCCTCCAAAAAACTTTAAAGATCTGAAATAAAACAAGAGATAGTTGTACAGCTGTGTAGTCCTGCCCATGAGGAATGATTTAGTGGCACATTCGCTTTTCCAAACAATGCAGATAAAAGTCCAAATATGAAAAAGGAAAAAAGAGTACATGAAAGTGACACTTTATACATAGAGAATTCAAAATAACATCACCACAATGATGTACCCTCTAACTTAACTAGGTGCACGCTATCCACTGGGTAAGAAGATTTTTTCCCCTAATTTATGCTGAATACACTGCAAAGAAACTGAAACTAGAGCATATTTGGCTTCCTAGTTAGATACTATTAGGAAGTTCCAAACTTTTTTTTTAAATTTGATTTATATGCCGCCCTTCTCCGGAGACTCAGGGCGGCTTACAGTGCGTTAAGCAATAGCCTTCATACTTTTGTATATTTATACAAAGTCAGCTTATTGCCCCCACAATCTGGATCCTCATTTCACCTACCTTAGAAAGGATGGAAGGCTGAGTCAACCTTGTCAGATATATACTGATGGTCGTGCTCATTCAGTCTATGAGGAAGTTATTTAGGCCATACAGCTTCAGGTTTAAAAGTTATTTTATTATTTACAAATATACAATAATGAACAGGGTGTCCTGTTGCATTTGTTACCCTAACTGTATGACTCAGAGGTTGAGAGGGAGAGAAGTTCACTGTTGTCTTGCTGAGATGGATGGGAAGAATTAGGGAAGATATCCAATTGATTTGTGGGTAAGACTCCAAATAAGGGAGTTCATTGGTTTATACAGTCACATGGAATGTCTGTAGACTTAGAAGACTTAACCCCTTCTGGTCCCTGGGGCATCATACGTAGGCAATATCTGACAAACCTTCAGCCAGGTGGGATTTGAACTTGCAGTAATTGCAGGCAGCTGATCTTAATAACAATGAATTAGTCCACTGCGCCACCAGGACTCCTCCTCCAGTCCAAACTCCAAGGAAACCTCTGATATTTATGGGAATTGGAGAGCTTTTTAAAGCAGTTGTTTAGAACTTGTTCATTTATTAATGGTAGTTATTTATTTATAGCAGACTTGGGCATTTTATGGCCTGTGAGCATATCCAATCTGACCCATGACACTGATGGCATTGGTTGTGTTGGAGATATCAGCAGCAGGGTTTGTGGTGGCAGCAGTGAGGGGGATGGGCAGCAGTAGTGGGAGGTGGGGTGGCAGCAACGGGGACAGAGTAGCAGAGCAGAGCGATGGCATCTGAAACAGGTAGTGATACAGCATCTCCAGCAGGGGGCAGAGTCGTGGCAATGGAAGCAGCAGGGGCATGGCGGCACCAGCAGTCTCAGTTTCTCATATGGCCCCTTTTGAAAATTAATTGTCCATGCCTGACTTATAGGCTGGTTCCAACTTTCTAATGACCAGGTATTTGAATCATGAAACAGCTTGCTATACTAACTTCTATACTAACTATACTATACTATACTTCTATAGTATACTGTATACTATATATGTAGTATAGAAGAGCATGACTTTGCACATATGTGTATATAACCTATTTAAATTGGTCAAAATAGAAGCATTTTATACAGAGACCTACTGTCTATTAAGTGTGTATGGGAATCCACAGTGCAATTTTTTAAAATATTTTTTAATATTATTTTTAAATATATATCAACATCAATACATCTCAGTGTCTGGGTGTGGCATATTTATCTGATATAAATAACAATAATGATATTAGTAATATTTGTACATTAGTCAAACTTATATAATCCTAGCATTAATACACATTTGTATTAAGATATAATCCTTCATTATTTAGTTGTTCGGTGTTTCAGTGTGCCATTCTAACACCAATCACAATATTGTTTGAACATATATAGTAATACTATCTTTCAATCTCTAATCTTTCCATCTAGTTATTGCTTTTATTCTATTATATAAAAACGTGTATACTAATATTTTCCCTATTTCTTATCTCTGCCTCTATTTTATCTTTTAGTCAGGCCACCATTACTAGTCCTAGTGTTGATACACGTGTTTGTATTGAGATATAATCCTTCATTATTTAGTTGTTCAATGTTTCAATATGCCATTCTAATGCCAATCATATTATTTAAACATAATAATACCATCTTTCAACCTCTAATCTTTCCATCTAGCTATTGCTTTTATTCTATTATATAAAAGTATGTATTCTTATTTCTACCTCTATTCTATCTTTTAGTCAGGCCAGCATTATATTAAAAGGCATTTTGTTTCTATCCATCATCTTTCACCCATTTTAATACTTCAATTCTTATTCATTTTTTGGCTTGCCTCCCATACTCCTCTCTTGGAACTTTGTCTCTATCTACATCTACATCTACATCTTTACTATTCAATCTACATATTTCTCCCATCTCTACCATCTTATGATGCCAGACCTCCAGAGTGTCTGTCCAAGCCGCTATCTCCCTTTCGAAAATATCTTCTTGCTTATCCAATTCCATTTTTAAATCTTTTAAAATACTTTTCCCTTGATTTGTTTCATCAGTCATTATTATCTTTAGTCTTCTCCTTCTTGTCTTCTCGCTTTATTTACTGATTTGTCTGTTCTATCTTTTCCTTCATTCTTTCTGTTGTCTCCTCCCTTTCCTGGACATTTTGATCTTTATTCATTGTCCCTTGTAGAATATTTTCTATTTTCCCATCTATGCCATGGCTTAGGTTCTTTATCCCTCTGTGGTTCTTTGTCACAATGTCATTAATGCTTTGGAATATCAACACCATTTCTTTTAAAATTCCATTCATTTCCCCCTGGTGGAGCATCTCATCTTATTTTAGTAAGTTCCACTCTTACTCAATAGTCCAAAAATCATATATTCAGGCCTAATGTTGCTCCTCAGAGAGTACAATAATCATAGTTCTTTATAATCCAGGATTATTCAATCAGTTCCATTTAGGTAGTCCAGGAAACTTTCCAAATATCTCCTTAAATCCACTCTATAAGTTTAGTCATATATCTTAACTTTAGTAAAGAGTCACTTTACTTAGGTATCTTCCTTGTTCTCACAGTTGAACCTTCAGTAGTCATAAAGTAGATAAATATAGAACAGTAGGTATCACCACATTTCTCCAGATAAATGTTGTTTATTTCTCTTATCAAAAGTTTTCCCAGACTTGTAGGAGTATAGTATATTTTCCATTCATCAGTAGGTGGCACCCTCAGCTTAGGTTTCAGTGTTGTCTCAAATCTGAGAGGTATTTAATCCAATTTTAATTTGATTTATGGAAGCAAAGTCAGTTATTTAAGTTGATAGTTCTAGCATTTTAAAATGCCTTTCTAAAATAGTACCTACCCAGTGTAAAAGTCAAATTTTCTATGATTTAAATTTTTTTTACTTTTCTCCCCTTAGTTCCTTTCTTTTGGGTCTGGGATTTTTCTCTAAGTAATTGTTCACCACTTTAACAGATAATTCTAAGTCTCTTTTCCTGGATTTTTATTTTCCTTTTAGGAAAAAGGAAAAAGGAGTAGGTAAAAGGAATCATCTCACCCAGTTCCAATCACTGTTCATCTACACTGCTCCTGCACTTTCTTTGTTGCCTTGGCTGTCCCAGCTTCATGGCATCCATGATAGCGGCCTCTTCTCCTTGTTATGGATGAGAGGGAAAAAAGCCCTGGGTCAAGTTGCGACTCCCCACAACCTGCAGAGTGCCCCTCTTTTCTTTGCCATCCCTGCAGGGTGACTTTAGCTCCTTTTGGAGCCCTCCAATGGGGAGAACTCAGCATGGGAGCACAGAGACCTGCTCCTCACGTCCAATCTTGCTGCGACGTCAGCCAGAAGTCCACAGTAAAATTTTATATACAGATAGCTCTTGCCTGGTGACCAAAATTAGGACTAGCAATTCCATCACAGAGCACCACAGTTATTAAGTGGAAAAATCACATGACCATGACATCGCTTCCCCTTCAATCGTTAAGCAAGGCATCACATGGCCACAACTTGTGATTTTGCTTCCACATTCCCCATTAACTCTGCTTGTCCTGTGACCATAGGATACTGCTATGGTCATAAAAGTGTGCTAGTTGCAAAACACCTGAATGGCGATTATGTGACCATGGGAACCTGTGAATAATAAATGTAAGATTTGTTTCCAGATTTGCTTTTTCCCACTATTGTAGCTTCAAGCAATTGCTAAATGAAGCATTCAGTAAGTGAGGACCATCTGTATGCAGTATCTGCACTGAAATTGGTGGGTTTTACAGCTAAACATTTATAAGCAACCTAGTACTCCAAGATCTCTAAAGAGTGTACCAAATGGCACAGTTTTGTGAGAATTAGACTGAAACATATAGGTAGCCCTCAACTTATCACTTAATGACTGTTTCGATGACCTCCCCAATGGGTACTTACAACCCAGATCCAAAGTTCTGATGGCAAGACCCCTTCCCATGGTCACATAATTACACTTCAGGTTCTGGAGAACTGATCTGCATTTATGGCTGTTTGTAGTATCATGCAGTCACACATAATGCATTTTAATAACATTTTTGCTAAAAAGCAACATTTCCTTCTGGTTTTTGGCAAAAATGCCCCATAGGAAACAATTAGTTCACTTAATGACTATGGAATTTGCTTTACCGTCACAGTGTCTGCTTTACTAAATAATGATAGTAAAATCAGATCGGTTATGTGATTACTCACTTTATAACCATCGAGGTGGGTTTTGATTATAATAGCCCAGTTCCATTACAGTCATAAGTTGAGAACTACCTATAGTAGCAAGCTAACTTTCCCTGGTGTATCTGACCATAGCCATAACTGATGTGAACTATAACTAACAGTAAAATTACATATATCAGAGTTTAGAAAACTGACTGATTTTATGGAACACTTAGTGCTTTTTAGTCCTTCTAGTCAGCCAGCTGTCAGGGTTCTGACCAATGTCCTAATTAAATCATGAGCCTTGAGCCAAGCTTCAAAAGAAATCCAGTTATTTATT